>VXBI01006321.1:145698-250075 GCA_013397375.1 Toxostoma redivivum | reverse complement strand
GACACTCGGTCACTCGGACACTCGGACACACAGACTCTCGGACACACAGACTCTCGGACACACGGACGCTTGGACACACGGACTCTGTGCAGGTGGGATCCCCGGCTGGCCGCTCTCCCCCCTGCCCTGCCCTGCAGCTCTCGCTGTCCCGCGTTCCGCGGCAGCTCCGCTCCGTCCCCGGGCTCCTCGCTCCTCCTGCGCTCAGCTCATCCAAGAGAGCGCTTATTCCAAGAAAAGTCAACTTGGCAGGCAGCCCTCTCCTCCCAGCCCGCGGCCAAAGTGCTTCCCTCCCCCGGGACATGGGGGTGGGCACGCAGAACCCCTGCCTGCCAGGGGTCATCTGCTGGCACTGCCACCCTGGGCAAATAATCCTCATTCCATACAAGTTATCCCCTTTTGTGGTGCTTTATTCCACCCCCTTTTAACTTTTACAAAGTAGGATCTGTCTCCAGCAAGCATCAGTCTCAGCCTCCCTTCTTTATATTAGTTTACATACATGTAACAAAAAAATTCTATATAACTTATAGAAATGTATTTTATATATAGTTATATTCGTTTACAGTAACTTATAGTTTATTGTTTAAATATTATAGTTTAAACCATACAGCTTTAGATATACTTTGCAATAGCTTATTATTTTATAGCAACTTATAGCAAGTTATCCATAACTAATACAACTCAACGTTTATCATGTGCCAAGTTATAAGAGGCTTCTCCTGGGGTACATGGCAGCTCCCTGGATTCAGCCAAGGTGAAACCCAGGAAGAGCATGGTTCATCTGTGGCCCTTTTTCTCACTCTTTTTGGGGTAATCCTGATATTTGTTCTCCCTGAAACATCTTCCAAGCAGACCAGGATGTTTTGTGCTACACACACCAAGCCAGTGTCGTTCATGAAATCAATTTGTCTGAGAACAAAATCTTATCTTTCATCTTTTTCATACCTCTAAAATAACCTCCAGTGCTGAAGGAAATGTGCAACAGTTGGCTCACATGAAATATGAATTCTTACTCCTGTGTTGAAAATACCAGCTTATATTTTCATCATGTATATTGTATTTCTTGCCACGGTCCAGTCAGCTGGGAGAAAGCATTACATCTGTTACCCCAGTCTTTATTCTGGCTTTGTGCTCGCATTTTTGCTGTGTTTCTCATAATTTTAATACCATAATAAGCATCATTTCATGTCTTGGTACCTGTATCTGTTGATATATTTGGTTTCCAGGCTGTGGGTGATCCCATCTCATATGTGCAATGATCATCCTTGCTTTCTTAGTTGCTATCCCAAAAGGAATGTAGGGATTATGTTGTGTCTGTTGTCCTTCCTTTTATAAAAATGCAGCTGTACTTTTATCCTGAACTTTTTTTCCCTTTAAATCTTTCAATTTCAGATACAGGAATTTTTGTTTTTTAGAACTAGAATGATATGTACTTTTCTTTTTTCACTGCTTTGCTGAATTATACATATATACATAAAAAAACTTTATTTGATGAAAAGCTGCTTCCCATCAAACTTTCAGACCCTTTTATCTGTAATAGATGGCTTTGTCATTTCTGCCTCTGGGAGCAGTGTGGGAGCAGGCTGAATATCCTGGTAATCCCCTCTTAGTGATTTCACAAATATTCTTACTTTGTTTCTCCTTTCCAGAGTACTCAGTCCCCTCCTGCCTTGATCCAATTTCTGAGGGCAGAGCACAAGCTACAGAAAATGTGTTTAATTTCACTGCTATTTGCAGCACAGCCAGTCTTCTGAAAGCATTATGATCACTCACATACCCAGAGAAGTAGTAGAAAAATAAACTTTTCCATGATGTCATTAAGAATTTGGCTTTTTGGTAATTAAAGGAACTTTAGCTCACTGTAGTGTTTAAAGATGGAAGCAGAGATGAGTATTAACGTTTTCAAGCATAACAAGAAGCATTTTCATAAAATTCCAAGTTGGGTATGCTTTAATTAAAGACCTGAGGAATGGGATTTGGAGAAATTTCACATTCTGCTGGGAAGAACTTAGCAGGATATCAGGCAGCACTAAACCCATTGCTCCTGCTCCTGCAGTCACCACAAATATCTCCCTCTTTTCTTCCTGTCTGTAATTATCCTTCAGAAAGATTAATTCATCCAAACACTCATCAATACCTATTCCTGGCTATAACCTATGCAAATAACCAGCTCCTTGTATTCATTTTTTAGGGTTTTAATACTTTCTGTGGGTGTGGGTATGGACTCACTGCTTTACCTTCCACAGCCACCTCTCTTTTTGGGATGTACATGAATTCAGCCAGCTGAGACCACACAAAAGTCTGTCTCTAGGCACAGTTTTGATCTACTTCACCATAAAATGTTTTTACTACCTTTTTTATCTGTCAGCATCCTAGAAACAACTTACAAGAAAGGAGGTTTTTCTCCTAAGAGTGGCACAGAAGTATTAAGATCACTCAGGGCTCAGATGTTTTGGGCCTAAGGGCTGTTTCTTTTCTTTTGCCTGGGAAATATCACAAAAGCTTGTAAAAACCTGTCGTTGATGTGGAAGGAGATAAAACAAACTGAGATTTTTGTAGAAAAGAACTGCAACTAGCATCACCCTCCCCCCCCTGAAATGATGCCAGTGAGAGTGTAGAAGTCATTCTGCACTTTGCTTTAAATGTTCATCCTGCTGCAGTGAGACATAAAACGCTGTGGTCTGCAAATGAGCAGGGTTTCCCCCTCTGTTCCCAGGAAGGATTTATTTGGAAGATGAAGGTTTGCTCTCTAAGCTGGCTTAGTGCTTCTCAAGCCACGTATTTTCAGCTAATTTCACCAACACCTCTGGAAAAAGAGGCACTCCCAGCTCTTCCTTGCCCTAGGCCTGCTAGGGGAGGTTTAGAGTGGATTTTAGGGAAGGTTTCATCATGGAAAAGGTGATCAAGTATTGGAGCAGGCTGCCCAGAGCAGTGGTGGAGTCCCCATCCCTGCAAGGATTTAAATCTACGTGCATGTGGCACTTGGGGACACATGTGGGATTGGCAGGGCTGGGGTAATGGAGGGATTTAATGATCTTAGAGATCTTTTCCAAGCTAAATGACTCTGGAAAGTGCAGATTCAGGAATGCATTTTACTGAGGAGAAAGTAAAGCTGTACCTGTAAGCACAGTCCTTGCTGAGGATCTTAATTTGTATTTATACCACACAATCAGTGACCACACATTTAGGTTTATTTCAGCTTCAAAGAGCTCAGTGACCGCTGCAACTTCTCATTTGAAAAATAATTTCTTAGTTGGAGCAAAGCTGCATGGTTGGAGAAAAAAAAGGACAGAAAAACAGGAATCTCTGTTTTCCTTGCCATTCCAGGATAACTTTCTGAGGTAGCACATAAGGTTTCTATATGCTTTGGCAACAAAATGACTCTAAAAATAACTTTCCTCCTGAACACCAGTGAAGTTTCTGTTCTTTTGTACTTCAGCTCTGTAGTAAATCATGAAGCACAGAATGGAGCAAGAAAAGAGAATTACACTTTCTAAAGTCATTTTCTTTGCCACATAAAGCATTTACCCCTGCTGTCAACAAGGTCAAACCATCTCAGAGGAAATGGAAACCTAAAACTGACTCTGGGAAATACAAAGGAAACTGCATTGAACATTTATGTGGCTCTTTGATGCCTGTTCCTTACACGTTTAACTGACACAGGTACTAAGGTTCTGCTCACCTGCACCCCTGAGTATCCTGGCATTTAAATCCCTGGTTGCACTTGTTGATAAGGCAGATCCTTAAAAGAGTGGTTCTTACCACAGAAAAAATGACTGAAAACCACGTTTCTTACATGGAGACATTTTATTCATTTTTAAGATACATTTAACTTTAAAGGAAATATAATTATTTTACCAGGTGATGGATGCCAAATATACCCAGAATCTCAACATTTGTCTCTGAACAAACCAAAAAATGGAACAAAATATCCTCCTGAGCAGGCTGCTGTTCCCTTCAGGCAAACAGATTTTAAAATAAACTGATGCCATTAATGAAGGCAATTATTTCCTTCAGCAGTTGTTTATTTGAACTGGTTAGAAATGCAGTGTGCATCCTGGCTGGGGAATTTATCCCAGTGCCTTCTCCTAAGTTTTTCTCCTAAGAACGACATGACCTTCAGATAATCATTCAGCATATTGCCTTTGTGCTTGTGTCTGGAGAAGGAGCTCAGATTGCCATGGAAACAAAAGTTCCTTGTTCTCTCATACTTCCCTGTGCTCTGATACCATTTTCACTATATGAACCCTTTTCTGAGCCAGAAATGGAATTGTGGGATTTTCCTGTTTTGAGCACCTCAAAGTGATGGATCAGTTCATGGCACAAATGCTGTGAATGACAAGCAAAGACTGCACCCACCATCAACATTATTTGGGGATATTTAGATCAGATCCATCTGCATCAGTCCCATTCTGCTGGAGAAATGAAAATTCTCTACCTACACTTTCCCAGAGTTTTCCCAGAGTTTTTCCTTCTGCGCTGAACACAAGAGAAGAAAGAATTTTAAGAAAGGCAAAGTTAACCAGTGACATAAACAAAGCCAAAAAAGGAATTTCTGGCATTTTTGCAAAGAATGTAATAGTTTTCCTGGTTTGTTTTTTTATAATTATTATTATTATTACGGGAAATACATTTCTTCATGCCCCAAAATGTCTGTAGATTTTGTGTTAACAACACATTGCCCTGGCATTTGGCAGCCACTGCTGGACCAAAGCCAGCAGGATTATCACTAGGAAAAGGACTGGAGAGGCTGCCTTGGGATTAAAAATTCTCTAATGCTAGCACTACAAAAAGGAGAACTAATATTTTATTTTTTTTTTTTATACTATTTGTATTTTGTTGATTTATCAGAATTGGAAAGACTGTAGTTCTGCACCAGTCAATGGTCCAGAGCTGTCTGCATTGCCCAAAAATGGGCAAGTTGAATGCATAAATTTTATTTTAACTGCAAAACCGAGACACCATTGAGACAACAGAGATGAGTGGATGACAGTGGTTATATGGAACAGTTGGAGAAAATGGGATGAAATTCCCCTGCTGTGCTCACAGCCTGTCTGGAACATCCCTGTTTGGTTGACTTGGATGAAAACAGCCCCTTCCAGCAAGTCCCCCTGGACACCATCTACCTGCCAACATTTGAATCCCAAAAAGTAACGACTCTCACATTTCAGTCTGGTATTTCCTGGACTGAAATTGCTGCACATGTGCCATGTGGAGTGTGAGCAGCATGTTTAACACATCCCAGGCAGCAGCAGGGAAATGCAGTGTGGAGTTTGTCTGAAAGGTCATTTTTTCCTGGGATTTCTTCAACATCCACAGCTTAAGTGTAGCCTGAGAAGTCATGGATGAAAGTCCATTGGGAACTGAAGATGGCACATGAATGTAGAAATATTTGTTATGCTCGATGTGATAGAGCTGGCAAATGCATCATTGGAGAGTAGTCCTTAAAATTCTGTACTTAAAGATTGTGTTTTAAAGAGAGAAGAGCCAGGAATTATCCCTTTCAGATACAAGCAGTATTCATGGCTGGGATGACTTTGGGTGAACAAATATTTAATGTAATGCAACATTTTCATTTTCAATGTCTCTGCATAGCTTAATTCCAACCCAAACTGATTAATTTAATGTTGTTTAAAGCCAATATTTGAAGATCTAATTTTATCTTCACAATCATGTAGTTTTGACAATATACTGAAGGTACCTTCCACAGTGCATTCACTTATGAAAACAGTGAAAATGCAAGAGTTAATGTGAAAGGAAAGCAATGAAATGAGTTTTCACTTGTCACACAGAGATTCATGTCAGACCTACATTACCGGATATGCCAATATAATTTCACAGCTGTGTAATAAACTTGTTTGAACTTAACTTGTAACCATTAAAAAAGGGCTTGTGCCAGCATGCTGGACAAGGCTATTTGAGAGGTGAAATGATTGGATTTAAATGCACAGTGAAGTTTTAATGCTATGCAAATTCTTACTAATAGGTGGCATAACATAAATGATAAAGTTTTACTGTTTGAAAGGCCCTAATATATTTTTTTCATACAGGACTTGCATTAATTCTGCCAAAAAAAGCAGGGCCTAAAAATTACCTTGCATTTTAAAATTTATCCAAAATAATTTTGTTTCCAAAAATCATAGGATAGCTTAGGTTGAAAGAGATTTTTGGGACATCAGCATCTCCCTTTTTTAACTTTCTTTGCAGGTTTAAACTCTAAGGTCTCTAAGATAGAGTAAATTCCTCACAGTGAGGTTGTATATCCCACTCATTAATGGGATCAAGAGTGTTAGGAATATTGAGTCCAACAGTTTTACCCTAAAGGGTGTCATTATCATTTAGGTTACAGAACTTGGTTTTGGAAACGCTGAAATTTAGCCAAATGCACCCCATAGTGCAGTTCAGATATGGTTTTGTTTGCTTCCTACTGGTTATGGCAAACTCAGTCCAAGCAAAATACCTCAGCCCCACTTGAGGCCAGATAAGCTTGTCAGCAGAGCAGGGAGTAATTTCCAGAACCATCCATCAGGACTTAAATGGTTTTATCTCAGAAATAATGATCATATTTTTGAAGGGAAACCACTTGTGACTAACAGGAAGAAGAGCTGCTGGCTCCTTTGATCAGCACCTAGACAAGGGAGTTTCTTATTCCCTTTTTGTTGCTATAACTGGATAACAAAAATGGTAGAAAGCAATTTCAACGTTTTCCTGGCATTTTAGGGATGCTGTTATGTGCTTTTATTGCTTATGATCTCTTCCTCTCCTTCCTGTGGTCCCTACACATTTGCCTCCTCTTCTTGATATTTTATGATATAAAATAATGTGTCAGGGGAGAGGCTGAGCCAGAGGCTGAACCAGGACCAAGGTTCTCCTCCACGTGGTGAGGTATGATAGAGCCAAGGAGGCTCCCAGTGCCACTTTCCCAGATTCCCATACAAATATTGCTAAGGGGACCTCCCCCACACATGGGATTATGTTGTGATTTATGGATCCTCTCTGTTTCCCAGTGACCACAGGGAGAAATCTCCACATCACGAGAGATTTCAGATTTGCAGTGGTTGGAGAATGAGATCAGCAGAGCTCCTGCAAGGCTGGCAGCTGGGCAATGGAACATCTGCAGAGCTGAGCCTGAGCTTGGGCTGCTGCTGCTGCTGCCAGCACCATCCCATAATTATCTTCCCCAGCTCCTTCCACAGGTGGCTTGGAGCTCTAATAAATAGGATGTGTTTTCTAAATAGAACCATCATCATCTGTATTTTATTCACTTCAGACAAAATCCCGGCAGAAACTCACAAGAAACTCATGTGAGGCTCCAGATCACTTGCAGGCAATGTTACCAAAGGCCTCTTTGCTGGCAAATCAGGAAAAATGGTGACGTGGCTCCTCTTTCTCCAGAGAATTCCATCATGGGCTCACAGATTTTTATTTAATGCTCAGTGACAGCTGTAGGTTTTAAGGGTACTTTTCATGTATTTTAGATGAGATGGCAGTCACATGAGGTCAAAATGTTTTATGAATTTCAGAAGTCACTTGTGAAAACTGGTCCTTTGAAAACTGGTCTTAACAGAAATGCCACACCCTTCCTATACATCTGGATCATCTCCAACAGATCCAGACTGCTACAGAAGCATCATTTTTTCATTTTTACTCCCTCAAGCCCCATGGAAGATAATTTATTCAGTAGTTTCTTTGGAAATGCCTGTCCCATTGTGTTGCTCTGTCACCAAGCTGTCTGTCCGCTCATATTCCCCGAAGTCTGTCCATCTGCAGTGCCCTCATCTCCAGGGATGCTGGAATTCCTGATGGATTTCATTTGAACTGAATGGAAAAATCAGGATGGCAAATAAATTCCCTTCACATGTTATGAAAATTGGCTGAATAGTAAAAACACAGCCAAGCTAATAACCCCAGGGATGGAAAACTGCATTGGTGAATTTAACAATTTTCTGTTTTCTTTAGCTAGCTGATTTCTCAACATACAGATAGCTGCAGACTAACCCAAGCACAGGAATTCTCTTGCAAAAATGACAATTTGGGGGTGTGGAAGAGAGCCAAAGGTATTCAATTAGGACAGGGGAACTGGAGATATGAAGAAAAACAACTCAGTGTGATGAGCAGCCCTAGGCATTGAATCCCTGGAGAAGAATCAGAGAATCAAAGAATGGTTTGAGTTGGAACAGACCTTAAAAATAATTTCATTCCATCTCCTGCCATGGGCAGGGACACCTTCCACTATCCCAGGTTGTTCCAACCCCAATGTCCAACCTGGCCTTGGACACTGCCAGGGATCCAGGGACAGCCACAGCTGCTCTGGGCACCCTGTGCCAGCCCTGCACACCCTCCCAGGGAACAATTCCTCTCTAACATCTCATCTAAATCTTCCCTCTGTCAGTTTGAAACTGTCCCCCCTTGTCCTATCATTACCTTTCCTTGTAAAAAGTCACTTTTAGTCTTTTTGATAAGCCTCCTTTAAGTGCTGCACCAACATCTCTGGTGTGGGATTTGCACAGCCCTCCCAAGGCTGGCAGCCTGGGCAGGAGGGCAGAATGCCAAAAGCTCTTCCTGAGTGAGCTTCCAGACATGCAGGCAGCACATCAGCACTTGGAATGCAGCTTTAGAGGCACGTTTGATTTAAATCACATATATTCACCCTGAGTGCAAAGGGAGAAGGAAACTTCCCTCCCAATAACACAGCAGGGAAAAAGGATGTTATGTGCCTAGAAAGTTTTCTTCTGCTCTACCACAAGTATCCACACCTTGGTAGTGGAAAATAAGCTCCAAAAGTTCAGCTGGAGGATCACTTACAGCTATTTTCTACATGGTTTGCTTCTGACTGTGATCCATCACACATACCAGACTAATGGATTGCAGTGCAGCAACCTTAGCTTCATCTTCCTCTATCTTGGAAAATCTGGGTAATGGCATTAAGTGTATTTTTCCATAAATAATTTACAGGAGGAGAGCAACCTTGTAATTACAATGGAAAATATTTATTTCTTGTTATTTTGCCCAATCATGTGCAAATTCCTCCTGCCTACTTGTCTAAGACTGCCACAAAAGAAAAAAAAAATTACTTAAAAGGCAATGTTTAAAACACCCAGAAGCTTAAAACAAGCCAGTAGGGTAGCAAAAGGCTAGAAATTCCAGACAGACAGCCAAATTCCACAGATAAACATTAAACTGGGAAAAAAAAATCCTTGCAATTTCTAAGATTATTGGAAGCGGGTGTCTGTTGTCATTGATTTCAACTTCCTGTATTTCAAATTTTTTTAGCATTTCTGCCCTTCTTGCTTTAGGAGCAGCCCAGCCTTGGCTCACCTGCTGCAGCCACGGCAGGAGCCAGGAGTTAAACTCAACCCCAAACCCATCCCTGCCGTGACCTGCTGGGAATGTGGGATGTGCTGGCTGCAAACCCCGCTCCCAGCTCCAATTCCCGGGGAATTTCCTCTCGGGAAGCCCCCATGAGTTGGTGTTTGCAGAGGTGCAGCACCCGAGCAGCCCTGGGCAGACTTCTGGGAAAGTGAGCTTGGTGACAGGGCAACACAATGGGACAGGCATTTCCAAAGAAACTACTGAATAAATTATCTTCCATGGGGCTTGAGGGAGTAAAAATGAAAAAATGATGCTTCTGTAGCAGTCTGGATCTGTTGGAGATGATCCAGATGTATAGGAAGGGTGTGGCATTTCTGTTAAGACCAGTTTTCAAAGGACCAGTTTTCACAAGTGACTTCTGAAATTCATAAAACATTTTGACCTCATGTGACTGCCATCTCATCTAAAATACATGAAAAGTACCCTTAAAACCTACAGCTGTCACTGAGCATTAAATAAAAATCTGTGAGCCCATGATGGAATTCTCTGGAGAAAGAGGAGCCACGTCACCATTTTTCCTGATTTGCCAGCAAAGAGGCCTTTGGTAACATTGCCTGCAAGTGATCTGGAGCCTCACATGAGTTTCTTGTGAGTTTGTGAGTTTCTGCCGGGATTTTGTCTGAAGTGAATAAAATACAGATGATGATGGTTCTATTTAGAAAACACATCCTATTTATTAGAGCTCCAAGCCACCTGTGGAAGGAGCTGGGGAAGATAATTATGGGATGGTGCTGGCAGCAGCAGCAGCAGCAGCAGCCCAAGCTCAGGCTCAGCTCTGCAGATGTTCCATTGCCCAGCTGCCAGCCTTGCAGGAGTTCTGCTGATCTCCTTCTCCAAAAATCTGAAATCTTCTGCAAATCTGAAATCTCTCCTGGCCACAGCCCTGCCAGCTCCAGCCTCCAGCAGCCCCAAAAAGCTTCCTTCAGGCCACCTCAATTCGTGATTCCCTGGATTTCTATCTCCATTCCCTTCCAAACAACTCAGTTATTTTGCAGCTTGGGCCCCCATGCCTGTGGCCATTGTTTTACATGGTTTTGTTATGGTGTTGGTGTTCTTGGTGTCAGTTTTTCCAAAAGTTTTTTTTTTTCTAAGGAAATAGGATGAATTCAGGAGGTTTTTTTATCAGCCCAAACAGCCATCTATTGAGGCAACACTGCCTTTACAGACATTTCTGCTTGCTCTGTCAGTCTCATTCAGTTCCTTGTCAGAAAATAAATATCTGTGCTACAAAGAAAGGTTCAAAATGGCACAGTTGTGATCATGGTCTCTTCAGAGTGCACAGCATTGTGCTTCTATAAACGAACAGAAACTGTTAATTCTGGAGAAGCAAGAATGCAAGTTCATCTTTCAACAGATAAGCAGCAATACTGCACTCCTTAAACATCAGATTTAGGACTCAAGAGAGAGGAAAACTTTCCTTTTCCCATGAGTTATTCCCTTTCCTCCAGGCTCAGGAGGGCTCCTTGCATATTTTCCTTTCTTTGCACTAAAGCAACACAAGGTCCAACCATGAGAACAGAAATTGAGGAATAGCAGAGCAGGGTGTTGCTCTGAACCCTGCCCATGCTGCTTAAACCTCCTGTAACTCACTTCCTCCATTTATTCTCCTTGGAAAGTCTGTGTTTTTATGCAGCTGAGGAGACCTACCAGCATCATTCACCTGTTCTTTCATGTGCATTTCTATATTGAACGCAGATAATTGTGGTTTTGTTGGGGGTTTTTAAAATTTATATTAAAAAATTTCAAAATTTTTATTTTTTTACTTATTTATTTAAAATTTATTTTTAAATTTATATTATATTTATATTAAGAGTAACAATTAATAAGTTGATTGTGAATGGTGCTCCACCATCCTAATGAGAAGACAGGAAAATTCTTGGCATCTTTCCAATAGTGTCACCTGCACTCATTCAGTTTTGTAATTTCTTAAAGAATCTCTAACCTGTAAACTCTCAGTAAGTTTTACAGGCACATTTACAGAAGGGGTTGTAAGAGCCTCCTTCCTTCTAAAGCAGTTTTTGAGGTCTCATCTCTGCAAATTTCCTGGTTAAGCTGGTGATAAAGCATAACCATGGTTTTCCTTTGCCACAAAAGGGAAACAAACAAAAAAACAAGAACACTTAAAATGCCAGTTATGTTTATAGCTGATTCAAATAAAAAGGTACTTTCAAAAAAAAATGAGGCAAAAAAAGGAAGTTTATACTTTTCACTGAAATCACAACATTTCCCTAATGGGGAAATCTGGTGTGCAAAAATTTCAGTTATACTCTAAATATCAATTTATGCATATAGCAAGTGTGATGCATGGTTGTGTTTTTAAAGAAAGGTAGATTAGTTACTTTTCAGAAAAGCTCCACAGTTCCTGAATTTGGGGCTGGCACCCCAAGAGGATCACATTTGTGGGCTTCTCATAGCTGGCTGTGTCAGAGCTGGATTTTGGTGGTTCTGGCCATGAACCCCTGTGTCCTTTGGGATGTCAGAGGGATTCAGGGAGCACCAGGAAGAGCTGCAGCAGGAGCTGTGCTCTGAGTGTGGAGCAGCCTGAGCTCCTCTGCAAATGCTGCTAATGAGGGTTTAAAACTGAGGTCAGGGGTTTGGGTTTGTCCAGAAAAACATGCAGCTGGTAATGATGTGTAACTTCTCCTTTCTCCACAGTTTTCATTAATTCAGGCTAATTCTGAAGAATAGGCTCATGATCTGGATGGTAAAAATTGTTATAATTGGATATTTAACTCCCTTTCCAGAAGCTCTGGGGAGCTGAATGCTCTTGGACAAAAGCAGCAGAAACTCTTTAAAATGTCAGTTGACATTCTCAAAGGCTGATGTTATCATGCAGCTTTTTTAAAATAAAATGTTGATACGTGTGTGTGCCTACAATTAATTAACTTTCTGAGTGGTTCTGGGTAGTTAATGATCACCACTTCTATTTGCATGATAGTGGTCAGCACAGATTAGCTCAAATTGCTCCTGTTTCATCTCTAAATAAATGCAGACCATAATACCAAACAAACAGCAGCAGCAGCCAAGCTGACCTTTAAGTGCAACATGCAGATGAGCTCAGCACAAACAATGACCCCAAATTAGGAGGAGGGTGTGAGTGTCCCCTCTGTACAGGTAGATGCTCTCTTAGGGGTTTTTTTTGCCTCTAGCTTGTGCTGATATTAATTCTAAAGTCCATTCCTCCTGCCCAGACCTGTTTGAGTCCCCAGATCCCCCCAGCACATGTGCTGTGACAAGCCCAGGGAAGATGGGTTAATTTAAGCTGTAAATGGAATTTTTAGATGCCCAGAACAAATGTTGCTGAATCCCCCAGTCAGGCAGTGAGTGAGCCCAGGGAGCATCTTCTTGGGAGAGAACTGCAGGAAGGTGATTCCCTCTTTGCTTTGATGGCCTCTGGGTTTCCATCATTTCCCTCATTTTGTGATCTACCTTTTCCTCTTTTTTAATCTTCTTTCTTCTCTTTGTATGTTATTGTGGGTTCACCATGTGGGCAGGGGTGATTTCCAGGAACATTTGTTTCATTTATCCTGATTTTTCCTAAAATCCATGAGCATCATTGTGCAGACACCAAGAAGTAGCTGAATTCATATATGGAGCAAAAAATCTGTCTCAAAATCAGAAGAAAACCTATAATATACACCACATAATAACCCATTGTAAAAAAATTTAAAATTAATAATGTTTTATGGGGACTGAGCTACTTATGATGTATCTGCCCACATAAATTCTGTATTGGCTGTTAACAATCAGTTCAAGCTATTGACTGTCCCTCACCCAGAGCATCAATAATCTGTATTTCATAAAATTAAGAATATGGGAAAGGAAATCTGTAGCAGTAATTTTAAATCTCTGTAGCCTCCATATTTTCTGTCAAAATCCAGTGAGCCAGGCCAGTTGAAACCAAAGTTTATTAGAGAAAACACCCTCACAGTATGGATATAAAAACCTAATTAGTTAACAAGACAGGCTAATTAGAGAATCAAACTGGGATTTGGTAACCACATCCAGAGCTCTAATGAAATTAATTACATGGCTGCAATCAACATGCTGTGATGATTTGGGCCAAGAGATTATGATTCTGAAATGTCCTTTGAACATCAGGAGAAGGTGACAGAGGTCTGGTGATCAGGTTCAGATCAACTGGGCATCAAATCATGCAAGAGGCCCTCCAAAGCAGAGACCACTGTCAGAATTTTTTCAGAGATTTAGAGATCTCTAAAAAAATTTAGAGATTTTTAGAAATCTCTAAAGAGATTTCTGCGGTGCCACTGATGGCAGTGGCAGAGCCAAGGTCAGCCTCTGTCTCAGGGGAGCCTTATTTACTTTCAGCTGCTTGAATGTGTCTTTGAAATTATCTCCATTTCCATGGATCTGTTTACAAGAGGTTGCACAGAAATCTTCATTATAAATAAATAAAATAGTAATATAATAATAATTAATTTTAAAAGCAGCTGCCAGGACCATCCCTGTTCTTTTATCCAGCCCCCAAGGTGGCTCATGCTGAGCCCCATCTCTGCTGCCACAGCTCAGTGCTCTGGCCCTGCTGTTTGAGCTGCTCCTGCCAGGCTGGAGCACATGCAGCTGTGAATTGCTGTAAATCTGGAAAATTAGCATTTCATTCTGGCTGGAATTGATGACCCAGTGCTGACTTCAAAAGTGAATTTGCTCTCCAAGGACTGTCTTAATGATGTGTCTGCAGCCAGCTTGCCCTGTCCACTCCTCCTTTTCTTTCTTGGGTGTCCCTCAATGCCTGTGCCAGTCAGAGGGACATTCCCTGTGCCCTTGCTTCTTCACCATGGATTGCTCTGCACATTCAGCAGCCCCAGGAAAAGCCCATGGGGATCCAGCTCCATCAGGGTGAGAGGAGCAGCAGCCAGAATAGGAAAAACCCTCCCAGCTAATATTCCCAGAGCATAAACCTGGAGTTTCCACCAGCACTCTGCTCGCACTTTGCAGTAGCAGAGCTTTGGTTGAAGGTCCATTCCCACATTTTTAATGAAAGCTGTGAAAATAAATCAGAAAGATTCATCCTGTTTCTAGCCTTGGTGGCATTTGCAGGCACTGTAACTTTACATTTTTAAAACTTCATGTCTTTCTCCTGCTCTGAATGGTGATGCTGTGACATGCAGTCCAAAACAGAACCAACACACCACAGAATTTGCCTTCTCTCTGAGTGTCAAATCCACACCTTGTGGCTGCCTGGTTCTCACTAAACACATCTCAACTTGAGTCATTTTTCTCAATATTGTTTTGAAGAGCAATGAGTTCCAGGTGAAATCTGGGAGTTCAAAAGGAAGGGAGAGGGGGAGAAGGTATTTTTGAATCCCACCACAGCTGAACTGCCAGTGTTTGCAATGCCAACCCACACACCTCTTGGCAGCTTTTAGAAATGTTTCAGAACACAGCTACGAGAAGGTTGCCAGCATAAGAAATTCTGCCTTCCAAAAGCTTAAAAACTTGTTTTTTTGCACTTTGCAACTGGACTCTTGGCTGTGGGTTAGAAGTCCCCTGGGTGGAAGTAGGTCTCCAACAGCAGAGGGCTCTTTTGGCTCAGCAAATGATGGAATTGTCAGCCTTAGTAGTGAAACCAGCTGATAAATCAAAAGCAGAACAGAAATGAGCTGTGAATCTGAACAGCAAGGCTAAACCTTATTGGAACAGCTCAACTGCTGACAGATGTGATAGAGAAGTGAGAATGTCTTTAAAAGTGAATTTTGCTGTAGAAATAACCTAATAAAACACTCCTTCTAGACGGTATTATGTAGTAGATCAAAATGGATTATCATAACAATCCATTCAAAATTTACAGCTTCTGTTTCCCCTATGAGAAATGTTAAAAGTTGAGGATTAGGGTGGTTAATATTATTTTAATTCTTGCATTTTAATATGTTGATATTCTAGAAATTTGTTTTGATGCAAGTGATGCCCACAGAATTTCCACATTTTATTGAGGGATTTTTTTTCTCAATTCTGAATTTGTTGCTGATATGTATTGTAGAAAACATTGCTGTATCCATCTATTCCATGGGGAAAATTGTGATTGATATCTGTATAATCTGAGTCTGCCAATTAGAGGTTACTTAGCTCAGCATTATGAGTAAATACAGCAAAATTATTTCAGCCTACACGTGGGGACTGTTTGTGGGACATGAGGAGTATTTGAATGTAAACTGAATACAGGCAGCTCTTTGAATTTCATAAATAACTACCATATGTCAAATCTTTTCACATGCCCCAGTGTAAATTGTTGATTTGTTTGCACTCTGTAACCAGATGTTGTTCTATGAAATATCTCCCATGCTGGGGGCTGTTACTACAGGCTGCAGAGAGCAAAAGAAACAGAATTCTGCATGTTTTCCTTCCAGGTACTGCACTTTATAACATTTTATCTCTTACTCAGAACGGATCCAGACTTGATTTACACACTCAGAAAGCAGCAGGTGATATTTATGCAGTGCCCAGTGCTGGCATTTCCACCAGCCTGAAAAACAACTCCTTCTCTTCTTCCTTGGAGGTGATGCCACCTTTTAGCCCCAGGCACTGGGATGGGGGAAGCTGTTCCAGAGCCTCACCACCTTCATTGTAAAAAACTTCATCCTTATCTAATTTTGATCATTTAATCTCATCTTAATTGATCCTCATTTTGTTTCCAGGGCCTCCTTCATAAGCAATAAAAGGCTGGGGGTAAAGAAAAGAAAAAGGGCATTTGTGAGTATTTATCTCTCATAATAACTGTGGGCATTTCAGTGCTAGCAACTTCTCAGAGCTAACTGTTCCTTTTGGAAATAAAAAGGTGCAGCTCTTCACACACAAAGGGATCTGAGGCAGGATCTCCTTCAAGTTCTGAATTCTGCAAAGCTTGAATCCCACTGAGAAAACCTTACAGATTAAAGGGAAAGGTAGAGGGGAGCTCACAGACTTCACGGAGTGCTCAGAGGGGTGAGAAGGACCCATTGTCCCTCTGGGAGCAAAAGGCAGATCCAGCCACGTTTATGAGTCCTGTGACAAAGGAAAGACTTCCTTCAAATAATGAACACAGCACCTCACCACAATCTTCTGCTTTGATCTGCTCAGCTGCACTTGTCACTGCTCATGCAGTGCATCCTTTGCATTTGGGGAGGTCTGCAGCAATTAGAAGGAAGTGGGAAGAGCTCTTCTACCATATGAGCTGGGAGTTCACTGAAATGGCCCTTGCTCAATGAACAGGCCACCAACTGCTGGGAAACTCCATCAGAAAACAGCATTAGAGTGAAAAATGAGCCTGCTAAGGAGCAAGTGCAGTTCTGTTTGACTGAACAATGTGCTGGCAATGTCTCTGAGCATATGGCTCCCCTATGATCCCCATTTAAAAACAATCTGAACTGATCAATGAAGGAAATTAAAGGGTACATCTAAGCATTTTCTACAGCTGTCACAACAAAAAATATTTAATTTTCCCCCATACAGGAATACAGAACTACAAATTCTGTAAGGCCCCCAGCCCTACCAGCGTGTTTCCCACATGATCAGCAATAGGGGCAGAAGGCCTGGGTGATGTTCATCCCATAAATGCTCCTTTTAACCACCTACTGGCTTCACTCATCTGTTGTCATCTGATAGCAGAGGCTGTCTCTGCAAATAAAACCATAATGCATTTCATATCAGCAGTGTGTTACTATTTTTTATTCCTGTTATGGATTTCCCTAAGCCCATCATGGGAATTTCTGGTTTCAGGTTTGGATGCAGAAGCTGCTCAAATCAAAGCTGCTGGTTCAGTAAGGGGAAGTGCTCATCTCCTGAAATTTGAACAGGTTTGGTGCTCTGTATAGGGAATATCCCACCCAATTCTTGCTGCTGGTGTCTCCATGTTTATGCAGACACCTTACCAGGTATCCCCAGATACTTCCACCCCACAGACTCCACAGGGGCCAAAATATTCAGGCTCCACAGCCACTACAGGTCACCAGCATCGTGGCAGAACTGAAAAAGCTTTGTAATGTATTTAAGAAAGTTCTTACAACAAAGGGGACAGTGGGCAGGTGAAGAAACAATATTTTAGATCACCCCCACACTGATTTTCAGGGAGCATCTGGAGGTATCTGTGTCCTGCCTCCTCATGTTCTCAGCAGAAAAGCAGAAAACAGAAAAATCATGGAGAGGTAGAGACTCTGTCAGGCTCTGGGTCAGTTTGTCCAAAGTGTGATGGAATATCTTGACATGGATTTGCAATTAAGGGAAATGGTTTTGTTCAGCTTCAGATACTGGGGTGAAAACCAAGTCTTGAAATAAAATCTCCCAAATGTTTTCCTAATATTTATATGAACTAATAATATTTAAGACAAAAACAAGGGAGCTCTGGCAGAAACCAGCTGGTAATGTGAATATATACAAAATATTCAACAAACAGGTCAAAGATGAGCTGTTGATTTGATTCATGACCTGTGGTCCAAGAGGAAACATGGAATACATTCCCCTTGGTCTTGGATTTCTCTGGGAAGCAAAGCCACCACATGAGCCCAGGTTGAAGGATCTGCCATGTCCCAAAGGTGAGATAACTCTCATTTCTGAGCTGAGCTCAATTTCATATTGCAATATTCAGTTGATACAGTCTGGAGATACAGACCTGCCTTGTGCTTCCCAAAACTGATATTTGTCATTAGTGCAATAGCAAGGCAAGAGTTTCCACATCTGAAACTCCCAATAATGCCAACAGTTTGATTTGTCATTTTGCAACGTTTGCTGATCTGTGAGTCAGTACTGAGACAGTATTTGCTACTCTGATAATGAGCAGTAAAATCTATTAATCTTTATAAATACAAGGAGGCTGAGTTAGTATTTTAGGGAAAATTACTGAGCTGCTCCAGAACTAAAGAATGCAGCTTCTTTGCATTTCTGGTGCTGTAAAAGGCTCTTTGCCTTCTACACATCCTCACTTGCAGTGTTTTAATAAGAAACAACTTTACTGACAGAGCAATGGCACAGAAACCCCACACTAACCCATTGTTGAGCAGTAGCCATAGCAGTGATATCTTTTAATAAGCTCAACAGTTAAAATTCAGTGATTCTCAGCCCACAGGGCTGAGGCAGCTGGATATTGTCAAATGTGAGGTGTCAGAAGATAAAGATGATTGAAAAGAACTGTGACAATCACTGGTGAAACCAGTGATCTTCAGTGGTAGTTTGATGCCCTGACTTTAATGGAAATTGGCAGTACGATATTCCATAGCAAAATGTAAATTTGACAAAGAAAAGGAAATGAAGCAGAACTTTTAAAAAGCAATACATAATTTAAAGCCTAGAAGAGATGCCTTATAATGAGAAACTTCACATTTGTTCTGCTTAACAAAGTGAAGATAGAGAGCCTCTTGTTTGCATTGAAAACATCTTTGCAAGTTGCAGAGATAATCAAGTTATCTCTGATCTAATCTACATTTTGAAAGGGGAGAAGTGATCTTACTGGGCTCTTCAGCTGCCACATCCACGGAAAAACATGCAGAGCTTTTCTGCAGAGTCTGGTGGCTGTTAATGGCTGTGAGAAATGCACTGATAAAACCTGCACTGAGCAGGCTGAGGAAGCACAAGCCTTTCAGAACACTTGCACGGATCTTTCATTCCTTTTCTATTGCCATCCCCACCCTGTGCCTCTCTTTTTTGCATCCCATCTCCTTCTCTCCCTTTCCCACCTGGCTGTGTTTCTCTGTCCAAAGGCAGAGTATTGCTGAGGGTGTATCAGGATGATTTTACTCTGGGAGTTTCATGGACTGCTGTGTAAAAGAGCACAGTGTGTCATATCCCACCATTTTTTTTTTCAAAAGCCAATAGAAGTTTTTCTTCTTGACCTAGAAAATGTGTTGCATTGCTTCTCAATCCCAGCTTGTCCAAACAATGTCCCTGCTACTATATATTGATCAGAGCTGGTATCCTGATCTCCTGGTTGGAATCAGAGAAAAGATAAATCTAAAGGTGTATTACAGTATGAATGTAAACTGCATTTTTTCTATCAAGGTGCCTCTTTTCTGGCTTGTGCAAATGATAAAACTGCTTATGTGTTGTAATTGATTGTAAGTAGAGCTGACTTGAACCATTCATGCTGTCTGAGTGATTAAAATTCTCAAGATGGATCCTCAAAATGCAAAGGTCATATAATTAATCTCCCTTTAAGTGAGAAATTCTTTCTTCAGGGTCTATTTGCAAAACAGAGTGGAGTACATAACATGGGTATCTGTGCAGAATTCAGTTCAGTTCAGTTCATGCTGTAGCACTTCCTAGGTGAGGAGAAAGATCCCAATTTAAAACACATTTTATACTTAATAGTGAGTGACATATGAGCAGCAAGGACCTTTATTATGAAGTTATTAAATAACAAGCCTAACTTTTTATTCTGTATTTTCTCAATTTTGTCTGCTCCTTCAGTTTGTATGAACTACAGATGCATTTGCTACAAGAAAATACGACTTTAGAAAGATGCCAGATTTTTATTTTCTGTATTGTAAGTAGTGGAAATAAATAGTTGCTAGATTATTGAGATAATCTCAATTGTATTATAATTGATTAATGAAATTATTTTGAAAATATAGATAAATCATTGTACTTCTGCTCTGTTTTTCCAAAAGCTTTAATTTAGATTAAACCACCAGATGCTGTATCTCAGTGTAAGTCTAAACCATGAGTTTTATCTTGTATTTTCTGCCACATTTTGCCTCTGATAAATCTATAGATGGTTGAAGTCTTTCTCATACATAGGACAGGTACATACTCTAAAGCAGAAATTGAGTGCAGGTTTCTAATAAAGTGCTTTATTTCCACTCAGACCAAAAGAATAATTTTAGTCAATGTTTTGCAGAAATATTTAATTGACAAAATTTCCATTTTAAAATAGAAATAAGTCTGTGCCAGTCAATGAATACTAAAATTCTAAGGGTTTTTCCTGCAAGCAGGAGGTTTTCCCTCAACCTAATTTCTTGTTTCATCGACCTGTGAGACAGTTTAAACACAGTAAAGGAAAAGTGTGAGCCTGCCAGAGGGGATGCCAGGAGACAATCCATGATGGAAAATTGGAATTGTGTGTCCTCAGAAACAGTTCCTGCCCCAGCTGGCCAATCCACAGGGAAATGGGGACATTTACAGCAAATCTTTGATCCTCACTCATCATTCTCTTATCTGTCCCTTCTTCCAGAGTGCAAGGAAAGGAGCAGGATGCTCTTCTCTCATTAATGAACAAGAAACTCCCAGGGATCAGCAGCTTCTCCCCTCCCCAGATGCAGAACTGAAGTTTCCCAGACTCCAGCTGTGCCATGGCTGATTTCCCAATTCCACAGGTAGCCACAAATCAGATCCCCTGTGCCAGAGCTGCTCCTCCAGGCTGAGGAGTGATCTCCCTTCTCTATGACTGGGAAGGAAGGATTTGGCTTTCCCCCTTGCCCAGCTTTGCATGCACAATTTTGGCCACACACCTCTCTGCTCAGCCCCTGGGAAGCAACTAAATATTGTTTTCAGCCAGTTGTCTGCACTAAATAAACCCTCTACTGCCTCTGAAATATGCTGATAAATTTCAATCAATACTGAGCCTGGAGTCTCCACTCCTGGATGGGAGCACATTTTTCATGTGGCAGGCTCACTGCTGAAGCTCCAGAGGCTGAATCCATCTGGGGCATCGTTTTTTAAAGGCAAACATTCTGGGTCATTATAAACTGCACTAATCCCCCTTGTTGAAATTTGCATTTCTAAACCATGATGCATTTGTGCTGTCACATGTTGTGGCATTCAACCAGGAGGTTAATTCATTGATTGACTTACCCCCTCTCCTCAGCCTGCTTTGCTACTAATCTTCCATACAAATGGGGTTAGGAAATATAATTTAGATTTACCAGCAGAAACAAAGCATCCAACAGCCCTGCTAGAATGGAAAGCTTAGGGAATTCAGGGGATAAGAAGAAAACAGCGAGGCTGAAGCAAAAAATCAAATTAACACTAAAACCCTTGTGCTGAAAATAGTGGCAATTAGAAGGAGCAAATTGGGGAAAGGAAATTTTCCACTTCCAGCAGGCAGGGCTGGGCACAAGGGGATGGAGAAAACAGCCTTGTAATGGGTGTTCATGAGCCCCCTTCTTGTGAGGCTGTGCTGAGGGTTCCCCTGATGCCCCAGATGTTTGTGGTGGCTTGAAGACCCCAAAGGACCCTGGCATGACCCCCAAAGTGGCTGTCACTGCTGAGCCATGCCATGGCAGCTGCACTACCCTGGCTGTGATGGGCAGAAACCTGGTCCAGTTGATTTAAAGCACCCAAAATACAAAAACTAAAAGAAATAAATGAAATAATCCCATTCATTGTTCTGAACACCTTCCAGCAAAACCCTCCAGCTGAGAGATCTTGCTTCCTGGGGGAAAAAAAGCAAAAAAATAGGAACACAGGGTTTGTTTGTAGTTTCTCAGCCCACCTCTCATCCTGCCCTGGCATGGAGCAATCCTGCCCCTGCAGGATGAGAACCAGCACCTCTCACCATCAATCCCTCCCTGCTGCTGTTACAGTTTCAGAGCAATTTCTGCCCTGAAGTCAAATCCTGTCAGTCTGTCTATCAGCCCAGCCACATGGAAATAAATGCTGATTATTAAAAGTATCAGGAGCTCACCAGCTTGGGGACCCAGCAGGCTCCAGGGACTCTCTGGAATCAGTCGGTGTGAAAGAAAATAGCAATTTTTGTGTAAGTGGCACGGGTTTTGAAATGTGCAGGGAGCAGTTCTTTATTTCCATTGTCAACCTTGTGCTGCTCTGGTCACCACTATCAGCAGCTGTGCCATGGAATGCCAGGGAATTACCAGGAAATGCCACGGAATGCCATGGAGTGTTATGGAATGCCATGGATTACCATGAGATACCAGGAAATGTTAGGAAATGCCAGGAAAATGCCATGGAATGCCATGGAATGCCAGGAAATGCCAGGAAATGCCTCTCCCATGCCAAGAGATTCAGATGCTGATCTAGACCTGATGATTTCCCCACTTGCACCCAGAGGAATTCCCAGACTTTTGGCTTGTTCATTTTTGTCCCCCTGAGAGTCCCAAAGGTGCAGAATAAAACCAAGCAGGTTGTCTCACAGCTTGTCCCACCCCAGGATTTTTGTGGAGGTGACACTGACAGAGCAGGGGGCTCTGTGACATTGTTGGGTTGGAAGATGCTTTGATGTGGTTTGGGAGAAATGCTGGGATCTTGCTGAAGCTTGTGGTGGGAAGGTGGGAATGATATAGAATTCTATCATTTATATTATTACATAGAATTCTATAATCACAGAATGGTTTGGGTTGGAAGGGACCTTAAAGCTCATTTAGTTTCAACCCCCTGCCATGGCAGGGACACCTTCCACTATCCCAGGGTGCTCCAAGCCCTATCCAACCTGGCCTTGGACATTTCCAGGTATCCAGGGGCAGCCACAGCTGCTCTGGGCACCCTGTGCCAGAGCCTCACCACCCTCACAGCCAAGAATTCCTTCCCAAAATCCCATCCAGCCCTGCCCTCTGGCAGTGGAAGCCATTCCCATTGTCCTGGTCATTGTCCCAAGTCCCTCTCCAGCTCCTTTGCAGCCCCTTCAGGTGCTGGAGGGGCTCTGAGCTCTCCTCAGGGTCTCCATCTAAATAAAGGAATGAAGGTTAAGTGAAATATTTTACCTCCTCTGCCTCTGTTTTCTTCTCTCTCCCATTCTCTGGTTAAAATGCTTTAATTACAGAAGTCAGGAGATTTTTCCACTGGGCAAATGAGAGGAAAATGGATCAATCTCAGGCTGAGAAATGAGGGGAGGAATCACAGCTGCCTTTTTGGAGAGTGCTGTGTTTGAGCTGCAATCTCCTGGCAATAAAAATCCCCCTCAGTAGATGGTGGCAAAGACCACTGCTGAAAAAGGCTCAGTGAGATGCTGACTTCAACCTCTCTGCAGACCATCAGGCTTTTATGCAAAAAACCCAACCAAAATGAGATTGCTTTGAAATTTTGAATGCAAATCCTCCCCAACTCAGGCTTTTACCCAGGTGAAACAGGGAGAAACTTTTCCTTTCATTGTTCTTCAGCCTGGATGACTTGTCACCTGAATTTTTTTTTTCTTCAGAAACATCAAAATCAAGTTCTTTTGGCCAGTCTGTACCTTATATTCTAATATAAATTCTTTATTGGAATGATGAGCTGGCTGAACTCTGTACTGGGACAATCAGAGCTGCCTTTACAGACTTTGAGCCAATTATAAAAAGAGAGAAAAACCTGAAAAAATTTAATGGAAACACCCATTATTAATAACAATAATATTTTAATTGAATAAGGATTATTCACATGATTCTACTTTACAGTGGACCAAAAGCATATTTAAAAATTACAGAATTTTGATAAAATTATTAAATGCTGTGTTCACTGGGTTTATAAATCACTTTTTAAAAAATCTATAGAAAATGACCATGTAACCAAATTTTCCTCTGAGTTTAAGCAGACAGTAATTCAGGAAGTTATCATGGGTTGACTCTCAAAGTCGTCTTCCCTGAAAAATGTTTATTCCATATTTGGCTGCTTTTCACTCTTTGTCTGATTTCAGTCTCACAAAACCAAGAACACAAAGTTGAGGGATGTTGTCTGGGACTTGGACAAGAAAAATAGATGCATGAGTGTTTTTTATCTGCTCCAGTTAGAAATGAAATGGATTGTTCTCTATTTTTTTTTAATTATTGTGTCTGAACAATTTTGACTTTTTGGGACAACACCAAGCCAGAAGTATTCAAAATGTTCCTAAAACCCAACAGGGTAATTCAAGGGTGTCCTATTTACTGTTCTCTTGGAGGAGCTGGAATTTTCTGGCTGGTTTGACTTTTCTTTACCCTCCCCACTGAGCAGTAAAGGATGAGTCTGAAATGTGTTTGGCAGATCCCAGCCAGGATGGGAACACAAATATGTTGACTAGGGAGCATTTAAAGACAAAGATATCACAATTCACCAGGAAAATGTCACCAGTGCATTAATGGCAGGGTTTTTCCAATGGCACAGGGTGCCCAGATTTGCTGTGGCTGCCCCTGGATCCCTGGCAGTGCCCAAGGTCAGGTTGGACATTGGGGTTGGAGCACCTGGGACAGTGGGAGATGTCCCTGCCATGGCAGGGGTGGCACTGGATGGGATTTAAGGTCCCTTCCAACCCAAACCTTCCTGTGATTCTGTATCTGGAATTGTCACAAAAGGAAGATTTGTGTGGGAATATCCCTGAATTCAAACACTCTTGGTGTGGGTACAAAAACACAGCGAATCAATAACACCCCTAGAACACACTCAAGAGGATAAACAGTAATTAAAACTTCTTTTTTTGAAGTTCCCTATTCATATTTTAGAAGGTAAATCCATGGTGGCTTCATCACACAGTATGTCCAGGAAAGGCAGAGATTTTTTTATGTCAGAAAATGTATTTTGCTTACCCTGGTATTCTCAGGGTAAGGATTACCCTGGATCTGTTTGTTGTACTTTCTGCTCTACAGGCTGGTCTCTGGTGGCTTCCTGAGGAGTATGCTTTGTGAAATAAAAAGCTTTTTCTTTAAACAAACTGTGGCATGGCTTTTCATCCAGCTGACAAAACAAAGCCCAGAACGTTTTCAGCAGTGTGTGGGAGTGGGTTTGGGGGGCTTCTGTTTACATGCAGGAATTACTTGAGGCAATGAATCAAATTGCTGGCAACTCATGTTGTCAGGACCCCATAATTTCTTTTTCTTTTAGTAATAATATTTATTCTCAAAGGACCCCCAACTACAGCCTCAATATGTCAGTGTAATAGATAAATTTCACTTACAAGATACAACAGACACTTCCTTTTTTTCCCTTACCATGGGGTTGTGGTTTGTGCTTCAGATTCCTTTCCTTAGTTCTCCCTCTATGTTCATTTTTCTCCAGCAACTTCCATAAGGTAATTCTTCATATCTATCAGCATGAATAAAATGAACATTCTGAGACATAAATATTATTAAAAAGCTTTTGCAAATCTCAAACCTGGCTCATTTATTTTGTTTAAATAAGAACAGATTTTTCTGAATTTGCTACCATTTCTTGGTAATAACCCATGGTACATTAATAAAATATGGTTTGTTGCTTGCAGTCAGTGTAGGCTTTCCAGAGGTTGTCCCAGTAGCAAAAAGCACATCCAGGTATGTTCTTTAAGTGAAGAAAAACAAATAAATTCAGCACAGCAGAGAGGTTTCAGTGGCATTCCTCAATCTGTATAGATTTGAATCCTGGTTCTGGTTGGTTCCCCTAAAAAAAGGAACCAAACCTTCTTCAGTTTGACCCCTGCAGACTCTGAGGTGTGACACAGCATCCTGTGATGTTACAGTGCTGCAGTCTGTGACATGTGCCACTGATTTCATCTGGATTTTCACCAAAAAGAAGTAAAATTAGTCCAATTTTCTGATTAAAAAAAATAAATTAAAATGATTAGCCTTAAACACTAATAAAAAAAGCTCATTATAAAGTGCCAGATTGAATCCAGACAAGCTAAGCAAAGTCATTTTGTTGCAACCAAGGAACCATATTCAGTTTTTAAAATGGTAGAACCTGTGTTGTTGTTATTGCTATTATTGTTATCCCTGAAGGAAAGAGGGAACAGAAAGTAGAAAAGATCCTGCTACATTTCTTAATGTTCTCATGAGTCCTGAGTCACAGGTTTTTTCTTCTCGGGTTAGAGATTTAATAAGAGGGTAATTTTCGAGTTGGCTGCATGTCAGGAGTATAATCTTTATCCTGCTTTTTAGAACAATTAACACTTGGAAGGCTGTGATTATGTTCTGTGCTATTCCACAGTAACTACTGGAGGAATTCCCAAAGAAAATATCCTCAACCCCCCACTGTTCTGTTTAACTAACTCATGTTCTATTCAACTAACAGAGTAAAACCATGCACTCAGAACTCAGGCCATTGTGGTTGTAGTTCTGGTCCTGGAGAGTTGAAAACTTCAATTACTTATTTGCAGTTATTTGTGATTTTGTGGTGATTTAAATCAGTTTAATTAAACAATTAAACAATTTCTCAATTATAAGGTCTCTGTAGCATTGTCAGGTAAGAGGCAGAATGGGGTCAGGCCTTGAAAGTGTTTTTCTTTAGAATAGAGATTTCAGTCCAGATTTTAATTTGAATTTTCCATTTTTTCTTAGAAAAAAATATATCAAAAAAGTCACATATTGCTAGGGTAACATCTTGGAAATCAGTGAAACTGGTCCTGTATTCAACAGCAACACAAGCTGCTGTTTCTGTGCTTGATTCCAGCTGTAAAATGTCAGCTCTGCAAATAAAGTAGATCCACAGATCATTTTGTAAAGAGTTTTGACAGTTCAACCATGAACCACAGCAAGGAGACATGAGATTTCAGGAGGATGTGTTCAAATGTTGATTTCTTCCTTTCTTTAATATATAAATGTGTACTCTTCCTTTAATTTTTAAACCTAACTTCAAAATTTCTAATCATCTGACCTTATTTCTTTTATTCTTCACATAAGCCAGAGTTCTGAGAAGTATATGGCATTTTATATAGAAAATACATGGAAATGTATATTCTGAGATTATATGGGCAGTCCAAACCCCAAAATAAGTCTGATGTAACTGATTATGGGAATTGGTGTTAAAAGGGCAGGAGAAGTGGCAACAAAAGGTTGGGATAAATAAGGAAGAGTTGGAGGAAATGAGAAGAGAAGGGCAGGAGCACAATGAGCTCTATTTTATTCTTGGGATTTGGGAACATCCCCAAGCCTGCATCTCCAGCTGACACAAATCTGTGGCTGTACATTGATATCAGCTCCTCAATTTCAACACTCAGAACTCAGGATTTCCCTCCCAGACTCTCAGCTCAACCACCCTGCATGAGGGACTGGGAAGGAGCAATGATAAAAATTAAGGATTGGAGTTTAATGAATTTAAGACTCCTGGCCAGTGCTGCTCTCTGAGGAGCTGCAGAGTCACTTGATTTGTGTATTTGTGCCACTTTTTCCATGAATGGTGTCCAACTCATCATGATGGCACCTGGAATTGTGACAGTGTCTCTCTGTACATTTAATTTCACCCCATACAATCACTAATTTACAAAATTCATGCCTGTTTTCTTCCAAACTATCAGTGTCAGCCTCATTCTGCTTCCTTGAGCTTAGTAGAAGTAAAGAGTAACTTTTCTTGGAATAATGAACCAAAATAATATCAGATTTTTAAAAGGCAGTTCCAGTCCTGCCATCCAAAAAATGATAGCTTTATGTAACTGGGCAAGGGCTGGCTTTTGGGTAAAAACCATAATAAATGCATTAAATAAAACCATGTGGTGCTAATTGATTCAAGGCCTGCTCTATTTTCCAGTGCTGGCACTTCCTCCTCCTTTAGCTCAGCATAGATTTGGTATTTCCTGAGAGTCTCAGGTGTTAGAACAGAAAATGCATTTTTTATTTAGGAGTGTTTGTCATGGTAAAAACACAGAAATGTGTTGGTTTAGGGTGAAAGTGTGAGCAGAATCTCGTGAAAATGGATGAATGCAAATGCTTGGCTTTGGAGGAACTCTACCTGAGTAACCCAATCACCTGCAGCAATAATGGGGTGAATAATGAGACAATAATGAGGCCAGTCCATGGAATTTGTTCACTAATGCTTGCCTTGAGCTGGCAGAGGGCTGGAGATCAGCCAGGCACCAGGAGGAACACCCAGCACTGAACAGCCTGTGCCAACCATGGGAGATTTCATTACAACTCACCTGGTCATGAATATTTTCCTTAGGGCTCTATTAGCTGAACTTATTTAATGTGTAAGAGTCTCAACTTTCTTTTAAAAAGAGGTTCATTTCTAGTAAATGTGGCTGGGAAGGCAAACATGAAAATGAAGCAGGAAACAGGGAAATGCAAGTTTCAGAAAAAGCACTAACGTTCTATTTTAATTAATCTCATATTTCGTGGGTTTGGACTTTGCATTTTTCAATACATGGCACTAGGAGCAGTTCACATGTTTTATACAACTTTTTTTTTTCATTTAATTAAATCAGAATGATCTGAAAGTATATAGTTTCTTATGTGACCAAATGGCTTTTACAGATTTTCTTTCGCCTTGTAGGCACACCATGGTCCAAGAACAAAGAACCTTTTTCAGGAGTGCTCAGTAAAACTGACATTTATTGTACCTGTACAGAATGAATGTCCTAGGGATGCTTTGGCTGCATCCATCCTTTGTAGAACGGAGCGGAGCACAGCCCATGTCAGACTAGAGCTGGTGATGAGATGAGGAAGAGGAGAGCCCTGGCAGGCAGGACCTGATCCTTGTCCTTATCAGTGGGCTCAGCTGTGTAAGTTCACACATGGCCTGGAGTGTTCCCCTCTGCTGATGGATCACAACTGACCCAACTGCACTGCTGTGGCACCAGCTGTGGCACCTTAGAAGGTGTCAAAGGCTCCTGAAGTGTTAGACCCACACCATCCCATCACCCAGCTGAAACTCCCTGCCCAGGGGAGGTTCCTGGGCATTCCCATTTAACCTGAGTGATATAAACCCAACAGATGCTCCTGGGGCTTTCTGCTTCTTTGGGATTTCTCCCACCACCCCATGGATCCAGGCTGCAGCCATGGCTTTGACCAACGCTCATCCAAATTGCAGCAAGTCTCAACACAAGGTTTACAGGTGCTGAGATCTTTATATTCTCAACCTTTCCTTCTTCTACATTTTCTCAAGTGATATTTTTATGCTTTTATACTGGCATGTTCCTATGGATGACAACAACCAAAACACCTCTGCACCCATTTTCCTGTGCAACCCAATTTTTCTCCAATAAACCCTCTATGTGTATATTGACAAACACTGATCATTTGTGTCACTTCACTCTAATCCACCCCAAGGATCTGCTAACAGGAATCTGGGTTATTCTTGTCTTCCTGCAGTTGATAACACCTCTCTGGCATTCTGTGTTAGCCCAGTAGGCAGCACTGCAGGGCCATGAGAAACACAGGAATCATTGTGAGGATATTTGGGAAGGATGGAAAAGAACACAGGGAGAAATGCAGAGTTTGAGAAACCCTACAGGACTTTAGCAGCCCAAATCTCTCTTACTCTTTTCTTAGAGGCTTGAAGCAGTTTGTAAGTTTGGAAAATTACTTTTTTTATGGGATCACAGAATGGTTTGGGTTGTGAGGGACATTAAAGCTCATTTTATTCCAATCCCCGGCTATGGGCAAGCAAACCACCCACTAGATCAGGTGCTCAGGACCCCATCCAACCTGGCCTTGGACACTTCCAGGGATGGGGTGTTGCATAACTGGACTTTCTGTATAGCTAGGCTGAAAAAAACCTCACTGCAAACAGTAATTTTTGTCTATTGCTCTTGTAATGAAAAAACTGTTATTTTCACTAGGGAGGTGGATGATGAGTACAGAGATCAAACCTTCTTTTGCATTATTATGACCAATTAAAATCTTATCTTTATTATATGAGAGCTTCATCCTGGCAATTAAAAAGAGCCCCAGAACAGCAAACACTTCTTTCACTAATTTTATTATATAAGAAGCTGGAAAAGACCACTTGGGTCATCAACTCCCATCCCATGATATGAAAGGTTGCCATATAAATGGATGCTCATTTTAAAGGGGTCCCTAAAACCCCATCTGAGGTGACCAATCCCCCCCACCCTGTACCATTTATCCCAGAAACACATCCAGGAGCTCAGCTCAAAGGCCCAGGGAGAAAGGAGGAGTGATGCAGGAAATTTCCAGTTACTTTCTTCCCTGCAAAGAGCAACAGTATTGCTGTTGGGAAAAAGTCCCAAATGTGTACATAAATGTCCATAAATTTCGAGTAAATGCTTGATTTTTTTTTTTCCTTCTTTAAATCTACTTTTCATTTTTTTCTCTGGGCAAGCAATTTGTGATATTCCAGTCTTTTCTTATTTATGCATCTGGAAAGCCTTGATGAAACACCAAGACCCCAAAGCCATATAAAATTTTGATGAGACATTTTCTTCCAGGGATGAGAAAATTGAACATTTCACCCCAAAGTGCCTCTCTTACTAAAACTAGGCCACTCCAGCCTTCTGACTTACACAGCCAGGACAGCAGCCTGCACTTGGAGCTTGGATTTGCTGGCCAGAACAAATTCCTGGGGTGAGAAATGCCCCTCCAGCAGCTTCCTTCCCAGCTGTTTCCCAGCAGGTGTGTTGGATGCACATCTGTTTGCCCAGGACCTGCTGAGCTGTGACCTGTTGGATCTCAGGAAACTGGAGTTTTGGAGCTTTCTGTGATTCCAGGCACAGACTCTCTGAAAAACACTGCACTGGAGCTGAAACCTTGGAGAAGATTTGTAAATATAAATAATAAGTTAGAAATCACAAATGTGCAGTGGGTTAGATGTGTGTGGTTTCACTGGGTGATGGGTTTTAAATCTGAGGTTTATACAGTACAGTGATAGCTATAAGACAAGATGGAGAATTTTGGGTGGTGTCTTTCCTTCTTGTTCATCTTCTCTTCCTTTTCTTCATGGAATTTAGGTGGTTACATTTGGATTGGTCAGTCTAAAGTCACTCTAAGTGTACTGAAAATCTATTATTGGATCAAAAGTATAAATAATATAGGTGTAAAACTTTTATTGGTGTGCTTAGCTTTAAAAGGCCTTGAAGCAGGCTCAGCTTGGAGCCATTTTTCCCACTTCTAGCAAGCAGCTAGAAGTGCTGCTATGCTTTCTGTAACTTCTGATAAAGTATAATAAACATCCAAGTCTGAACACAAGAATCATCTCTTTCTAATAATCCTGGCTCCAAACAGAAACAGATGAGACTGATGACAAACCACTAATTAGTGGTGCAAAGCCCAACTCCCTCCAACAGTGACCTGCCCTGGTGGAGCAAACACTGGAGAAAAGCCTCTCCCAGCTGGGGCTGCTGCTCTGCAAAGCAGGATTTGTGCTGCCCTGCCTCCCACGTCAGTGGAGAAGAAAAGAAAGGAAATGTCTTTTCACCAAAAGGAGCACCCAGAGGAGGTGCTCCAGTGCTCTGGAGAACTCGTGTTGTTCCCTGCACAGGTGGCTTTGGCACTGTCCCACCCTCTCCAGCTGTCCCACATTCCCTGCAGTGCACAGCTGGGTTTGTCTGCAGGAGGGAGGGATGTCCCTGCTGGTGAGGATGTGGTGGCACCATCTCCTATCCAACATGAGACTTGTGTCACCCAGGCTTCTGCTCTGCTGTGCAAGGGTGAGTTTAACTTCATTTTCATGCTGGAGCAAGGCAAAGCAGTTCTTTTCCCAAATATATTCAATAAAATACAAAACCGAAATCATAGATGCTGGGAATTGGTGCTGTTGCCCCTTACATTCATATTCAAATTGACTTTAAACATGTAGAATGATTTCTAAACTGCAGTGAACAGCACTGCTTATACATTTTGGGCATCTGCATTTCCTATTGTGACTCACCTAGAGATGCTTTTCTTGAATAACATTCTCAGGGCTTTGCATGTCAATGTGTGCATTTTCCTTGTCCTTAATATGGAGTAACTTTGAGGGATTGTAGTTCAGGGGAAAATATATTTCTACTTTAATATTCCTCCTGAGGGTTTTTTGGTTTTTTTAAGTGTTACATAGGCAGTGTCCCTAATTGTGGTTGGAGCTTGATGGTTCTTGAGGTCCCTTCCACTCTGGATTCTGTGGTTCCATGAAAAAATTTTGGCATTATGCAAGTGTTTGTATCTACCTGACTTGCAAACCTGAGCCCTTTGTGTTGCATCTGCTCATTAAAACTGGGCTGATGTGGAAATGCTTCAAGGACAATCAGGAACCAGCCCAGCTTTTTCTGGGAAATGGTTTCAATGGCAAAGCAGAAAATCTGCAGCATGTGTGTGGAAATTGGTTGCTCTGGGGAAAAGCAGGATAAATATGTTAGGAAACCCAGGCCTGGATGGGGCTCAATAACAATGTGCATGTTTCAAAGTATATAAAATAATTGCATATTTTTAAAAAATTCATTATTTTCTTGGTTCTTGGACTTAATGACAACCAGTTTTTGGCTACCCTCAGAAAGCTTTTGCAGCTCCGTGTATCAAAACAATCTCAGGATGTTGTTCAAGCTCCTTATTCTAATCAGTCACATTCCACATATCCCCTTTTTGTTCTTTTAAAGCAACCAGAAAGCAAACACTGGGCTGGTTCCTTGGTGCAGAGGAATTTCTCCCCATGCCTGGATGCAAACCTGACCAAATTCTCTCCACTGTCCTTCAGTCTTCTCACCTGGAGTCATGTGTGGGTAGGTTGGGTTGCCTAAGTTACTTTTTTTTTTTCCCCCCATGTTATCTCATGAGACAAGGAATTTTTGGTGCTATTTTATTCCCAGGGGAGTATCAGTTTGGGTGTAAAGCCAAGCCAGCATGGCTGGTTTGCCTCCTGAGGTTTGCCAGCTTGAGGGGAAGGCAAGGTGAGCCCAGGGCTGTTGTTGGAGGAGGATATGGGGATGACAAGGTCCTCAAGGCCCCCTGAATCCCAAGGGAGCAGGGGATAGCTGCAAGAACATTTTCCTTTATTTCAGGTTTGGTGATGACAACCATGAGCTGGGTGTGTTATTGTCTGTGGGGAAATCTTTGCTGCAGCATTCCTGGGAGTAAAGGAAATACAGAAGACATGAAAAACGAAGAATAGGTGGATCTTTAAAAAAGTAGTCCTTGGAGCAGTAGCAGATTTTTCACCCAGGTGAAGGTGTTCAAAAATTCAAATTTTAAAGATTTAAAATGTCTGAGATGCCTGCCAAGACAGCAGTGAGCAAACATCTCTTGTTAGCTGGTTTTCTTTGCAGCTGGAGGAACAAATCAGTCTGGCACAAGCCTCAGTTTCTCTAAAATGAATCAGCTCACCCTCACCAGGGCTGCACTTGGAGCCTTTCATCCCTCTCTGCCCTGGGCTCTTCAATTCTCCAGCACACCAGTTCCTCAGCTGAAGTGTTAAAATTCCCAATTTCCTGCCTCTGGCAGCAGTTAACTCCAGCAAACCCTGCCTCCTGCAGTGCTGGACACCTCCAGCTCCTGCCTCCTGAGGTTTTATCATGTTCACAGCCATTCACTTCTGCTAGTCCAAGTGCTTTGAACCTCCTGCCTTCAGAAGCTCGGGGGTTTGATTTCTTGCTGAATTGTTCTGTTTCAAACACCTGCCTTGGCTCCTGCTGTGCTGCCTTTGCTCCCCAGCCTGTAATTCAGAGCAAGAAGTACCTACTGGGGTGTTCATTAGGTAATATTCACTTCTGTAGCACGTACAGAAGAAAGGGGAACTATTGAGAGCAGCCCAATGTAAATGTATAAATTCAGTTCTTCTCAAATGCAGCAGTACAAAAGCTCAGGCATGCTTAGAATGACAGGACTGCTCTGCAGCACCACCTGCTGAAGTGAAATATTTTTTAATCTAGTTTTAGGGAGGCACATATTAACCATTGGAATAGGCCAGGCATCCTGCTCATTTGGCTTTGGACTGGGAACAAACATTCCAGGATTCACCCTGGGCTGTGTGACACAGCACTGTCAAGGACTGACTCGTATTTGCCAGTTTGGTAGGTGTTATTTTTTATTTTTTTCCAGTCCAAGAAACTTTTTTCATGGATTAATAGTGCTGCTGAAGCAAAAAAAATACTTCAGCAGTGCTTGGTTTGGTAATATCACTGTGAGGCACCAGAGCACTTAGGAAATGCTGTTAATGGTTCAGTGAATGCTGAGTGTGCCACTGCCACAGCAGGAATTTTCAGTGGGGATGAATTGTTCATGTGTCCTTTTCCTGATATATCCTGGTACAGGATAACTGAATATTGCACTGAAATTCTAAACTCAGAGGAGCTGGGCTTATGTTTGCCACTCACAGCAAGGAAGTGGGATTTTTATTTGGCACCTTCAAAATTGCATTGAAGTTTGAAAAGGGGATTTGCAATCAGCAGCATGGATCAGAGTGAGTTCAAGTTCCCCCAGTTCTGGTTGGCTCATGCAGGAGAAAGAAGTGGGATTAGGATGCCAATGGCTCTGTGTGAGGAGCATCAATGCTGTAAGAGTGGATTTCATTACCTTAAGGGTTTTTTTTGCAATATAAACAGTGTAAATGTGTGTGAGTGTGTTTCAGCCCTTTTGTCTAGCTCTCCCAGTTATGTTTTGCATGAGTGATGTTGAGTTACATACAAGTTCCATTGGGTTATGTGTGTGTTTATGTTCCATACCATTAGAACCAATTTCTCTCCACCATTTGCTGCAATTCTGGTGAAATTTCTGGGGTTTTTGCCCACCAGACACACACTATCAGACATGTCCCTCCTTTTCCCCTTTTTTCCACCTTCCAGGTGTGCTTTGCTGCAGCTGCAGGACAAGGAGCTGGCTCAGGCTGTGGCACTGGATTTCCAGCTGCAGCTGAATTTCCAGCTATGCCCTGCCCTCTCGTGGTGTGCTGCTGGCCCAGTCATGCTTATTTCTTGCTGCTCTTACACCACTGGAAAATAAAAAATTTCCTGGTGACCCCTCAGAGCTGCAGCTGGAGGGCTGTGGTGGCAAAGTGCTGCACCCCACCCTGCCTCTGACAGCAGCAGCACACCCCAGCACCCAAAATCATTGAGTGTCCCCCCAAACAGGGCCCAAAATAAAAGGCATGTTATATTCTTGCCACCTGTTACACATCCTGCTCTTTTAGGGCTCCTCTCATCTAAAGCCTGCACCCAGGGACAGATGATACCTGAGGAATCTCTAGTGCCAATCCTTTCCTCTTTTTAGCCAGAAATTCAGCTTTTAGCCTCTCTTTCAGTCTCTTAATCCAGTCAAGCACCTCTTGTTCTTTTTTCAGTCCTTCCCCTCAATAATTGTTCTATTCCTTCATAGTGTTTGCTCCTTCCCAAGTTTAAATGAAGCATTTGAGCCTTGTACAAGCCAGGCAGAGGAAGTGAGGAACCCACATTTCTATGGATCCCATCCCTGGTGCTGAATATAAACCTCTCAATACAATAAACAACAAAAGCCAAGCCTGCAGTGGGCTCAGATGATGCCTGTCCAGTCAAGCCAACAAACTTCCCAGGTGATATGATTATTTTCTTTTCCTAAGCCTTTTCAGATGGTAAAAAAAAAAAAATAATCCACCTTTTCATTTTACAGCCACACATTCCTTTCTGCTTATTTCTTTGTCTTATTTCTTCTGGGATTTTGGCTGCCTTGCTTGGCTTTACTTTCTTCCATGCTATTTTGTGTCATCAGTTTGTTCTCAGCATTCCAGGATTTCACTAGACACAGCTGCAGGATTTCTTTCTTGTTTTTCCCCTTTGTCCATTCCTTTCTGTAGCTGTTTTACCACAGCCTTTCCCTCTTTGCCCTGTAGGAGTGCCCAGCTTGTATTGATGGACAGAAGTTTTCATTGTTTTCTATCTCTTATTCCAACAATCTAGAGGAGGAAATAATGTGTGTTGACCCAATTAACCACCCAGACAGTGCAGCACCAACCCCAAATTTTTGGTTTCTGAGACACCCAATGTGTTCAATACTCAGAATGCACTGGCTTTAACCTCTTTAAAAGCTAAACTCCAAATTATTTGCAAGTCATCTATGGCTTAGGCCTCTGTAGCCTAAATTAAGTCAAGTTTTGGGAGCTGCTCTGGGGCTGTTCATCTCCTGCAATGTTCTGAGTAGCAGCAGAGCCTTTCCCTTTCCTCATTCCTCTTCATTAATAGAGGAAGAAATAATTTTCCAGATGTGTGGGATATTCTCAGACTGAGGAAAGAACTGGAAATATGTCCCATTTTCCTCAAGGAAGGTGTTCTGTGCAGCTGCCCTGCTGGTCAGTGTCACACAGCAACTGCTCCTTCAGTGACTAAACTGCAATTTTAAACCACTTCAGTTGTACTTTTAGCATTTTTTCAGGGGATACTCCTGCCATCCCAGCTGAGGCACCACCACATCAACACCTGCTGGAAGAAGTTTTCCACCTAGCAAAGGATGTTCAGAAAGGATAAGGGTGAGGGAAAGTGTCTTTCCTCTGAACTGCAATGCAGCGATTACTATTTGTGTCTCTTTCAGACCTTATTTTCTGCTAATTGTGCCTTAATATATACACAGCAGGCCTTTAATTTTAATGGCAGCTTCCAGCCTGGCAGCCCATTAAGCCCCTGCCATGCTGGCAATCACTTGGAGGGTCTTTCTATTGACTGAGGCAGTGCAGAGTTTTCACAGGAGCTGTGACTTAAAAGCATCAGTGCCCAGCAGGACAAGGATGAATTCAGCAGAGGTGAGCAGCTCCCAGCCCCAGCTGCTGGGGACACCTTTCCCTGGGTGAGGTGGGGTCTGTTGGATACAGAAATCTGGGATTTTTGAGCTTTTTGTGCTTTCTGGCACTGACCTCCTGGAGAACACTGCTTGTGACCTGAGGCCTTGGAGAAGACTTCCAAATTTGAGTGATGGAGTTAAAATCACAGGTAGTTAAATATAAGTGTGTGCTTTCACATGGTGGAGGGTTTTAAATTTGAGGTTTTTAGAATATACTAATAGATATGGGATGAGATGGAGGATTTCAGGTGTTGTCTTTTTCTATCTTCTTCCTTCTTCTTCATGATTTCAGGTAGTTTTTGGTTGGACAGTCAGTGCCACACTGAGGGTCATGGAAGTTTGGTTATTGGGTCAAAAGTATAAATAATATAGGTCTTAGCTCTCTATTGGACTGTTAGCTTTAAAAGACCTTGTAACTAGCTGGATTCATCTCCATTTTGCTCACTTCTAGCTGGTAGCTAGAAGTGTTGCAGAACTCTGTACTTTAGATAAGATTTAGTAAACAACCAAGCCTGAACACGAGAAAATTAATCTCTTTCACGTTTCTAATCCTGACTCTGAGTGAAGGCAGAAAAAAATGAAGACGAGCCACTAATTAAGTGGGGCAGCTACCACCTTTACAGGTAGTAACTTTTTTTTTTTTTTTTTCTTCTCCCAAGTAACAAGGGACAGGACAAGAGGCAAAGGGCTCAGCTTGCAACAGGGGAGGTTTAGATTGGATTTTAGGGGGAAATTCCTCCCTGGAAAGGGCTGTCCAGCCCTGGCACAGCCACCCAGGCAGTGCTGAAGTCCCCATCCCTGGAGGGATTTAGAAGCCCTGTGGATGTGGCACCTGGGGACATGGGACAGTGCTGGCCTTGGCAGTGCTGGGGTCTCTGACTCAATGATCTCAGAGGTCTTTCCCACCCTAAATGATTCTGTGATTCCACAATGCTGAGGCTGTGCCAAGCCAGCACTTCACACCTACTCCTGAGCTGCACTGGAAACCTTATTCCTGTGAGCATCTGAAAAGTAGAAATAGTTTTTTTTTCCTTTTGCACCTGCCTCTTCTTTTTCCAGAGTAGTAAAACCCACGTTGATGGCACCAAGCAGTGCTGGGGCTGGCCACAAGATGGTACTGCAAGACAAGGATTCCTGTTGGGAACACACTGCTCATGGAATTGTTAAGGTTGGAAAAGACCTCCCAGATCTCAGAATGTCCCCCAGCACTGCCAAGGCCACCACTAACCCATGTCCCCAAACTCCACACCCACAGGTCCTTTAAATCCCTCTGGAGCTGCTGACTTCACTGCCCTGGGCAGCCTGTCCCATGCTTGACAACCCTTCCAGTGAAGAAATTTTTCCTAAAATCCAACCTAAACCTCCCCTGATGCAAATTGAGGCTGTGTCCTCTGGTGTTATGGAATGTCCCCCTCACCTGTGTGAAGGGCTCAAGCAGGAATGACCTTTTATGACTCTGCTGTGCCTTTAACAAAAGAACATTTGGCTAAGCTGGAAAATGGATTAATTTGCTGGCAGAAAGCTACATTCAGAACAGCAACAACTTCACCATTTATCCTCAGTTTGCCAAGCTGAAGCTCAGGGCCTGTGTCCTGGACCCAACAAATAACAACACACCTTTTCCACATCAACCAGTGCCTGTTTTCCTTCGCAGGAGATCCTTTGTTTTTATTGTACTTCTTCCAGACGGCAAGATGCTTGGCCCAAACACCCAAGGTCTTACAGACAACACACTTCACATTCCTCTGCAGTAGCAGTGAGAACATTTGGAAAGAACCCTTTCCTCAGTGCCTTTGCACTCGGGAAAGCTGCATCTTTGATTAGTTTTGTTCAGCAGAGATAAGAGCAAAACATGGATTTTCTGAGGTCTCTGCAAGGAGCCACTGCTATGCTTTGGCACAAAACACCAAAAAATGAAAACATATTGTCTTGATATTAATTCTAACTTATGGCAAATTGCTCTTTTGGGGATGTGGGTCACCTCAGCGCTACAGTGACTAATAACAATAAAATTGCATTTTTTCACAGCTAGAGCTGTCAGCAGAAAGGTGAAGGGAACTGGAAGGACTTGGGTGAGATTGAGGACAATCTGCACCTGTACTGTGTAGAGATTTGCTGTGAAGCCACCGACTGCCTGTGGCTGAAGAGGGGCTCTGACACCCTGCAATGCCACAGCACTGGAGGAAAAGCTGTTTTATTTCATTCTGAGTCACCAGATCAATTTTATTTTTACAGCCTGAGCTAGAGAGTGATATCCTTACCTCCAAAACGACTTCTTGACTAATATTTGCTGCTATTTGACTCTTAGTCATGCCACAACCCAACAGCATAAGGCTGCAATGTGTTCAAATCTGGAGATCCTATTTTGGAGCTCACAAAAGAGATGGAGACATAAAAGCAGCCTCAATGAAGACTTCACTTTCAGAGGGACCACAGGCACAAACCAGGCTGTGTGAGCAGTTCAGTGCTCAAGTTAATGATAAGGACAGATGTATTAATTAGCTTTTAGGGCTGGTAAAATAATATCATTAGCTCATGGCTGTAATTGACAACTAGATGAAAATATTTGACCGTGGCACGCCAGGTTAGGAAACATCTGTATAGAGTTATCCTGCCCACACAGTGTTGATTCCAAATCAAAGCACAGCTGGCTGACCTCTTTGGTGTAAATAAGTTGTTGATTAAATTTTTAACAACTGCAAACGGTGGCAAATCCATTCTGATTTTCTGTTTCATAGTCCCGTGATACTTTATATTTGTACTGCTAGTTTGTTCTCAGCTCTCCAACCATTTTTGGTCTGTGAGCATTTCTGAACTAGAACTAATCTGTTCTGCTTGTCTAAAATACTTCACTAAATTATTTATTTTAGGCTTTTCGAACCCCAGACCGAATCCTTTTTTAAACAGCACATTACCAGTTGGCAAAAAACCTAGGAACAGTCTTCTGTTGCAAAACATCTCACATGTCACCAATCCTATTCCCGTGTGAAATGTTCAGGATTCATCAAGTTTTCAGCATTAATTCTCAATTTAGAAACACATGAAGTGAATAATATGTCCCCATGGAGGGGGATGGGGAAAAGTTACCGTTAATATTTGTAAATGTGCTTGTGAATCCATCAATAAAACTGCATTGTGGGGTCAAGGTTGGAAGGACACATGAGCCAAGCAGAGAGGAGTCTCTGGGGGTTTGATAGCTGCCAGCTGGACAGGAGCTTCCTCTGACCCACCCAACACAGGAAAGAGGGAGGGAAATAGTTTAGCCCATGAGAGGAAATGATCAAGAGGTAGCATTTATATTTGTCTCTTTAAAAATCCCTTACTTAGGTGGGACTTCCACCTGCAGATCGTAGCTGACAGTGACCTGTGATTTGTATGAAATCAAAGCTTGCATTGCTGCACATCTGTAGAAAAATATGATCTTTTTTGTCAAATAAAACCTTTCAGGTAGTCCCAAGTTTCTCCATAACTTCCAAAATGTTGGGGTTTCTTCCTCAAGTCTGTGTATCTCAACTTCTTTAACTAAATAAAGACATTTTTTCTAAAGTGGGAAACATAACCCAATTCCTCCTTTCTGTATGGTACTGAGAATCCTGCCCATTTATGATTTTAATAGCAAAATTTCATATGGCTTTTAAAATGAGTATTCCTTCACTATGGAGAAGAGTAATCCTGCAGAATTTAGGAGAAATATCAATAACAGCTCTCCCTGGCCAGGAATGGACTTTTAATAAAAGTGGTTTCCTGGGAAAATGTGTGAGTAATACCCATAAATTATTAATATTCATACTTACATGGACAAAATATGGAAGGCAATGAATTTGTTATGCTAAATACAGAATTGGCCTGTTTAGGTTTCAGCCACCCATTCTTACCTGGATTATAAAATTTTCTTTTACAAGAACTGTGGCTAGGAAAGTCCATTTATCTTGGAAGATAAAAGTGAGACTTGGAAATTTATGTGAATGCACTTCACCTTTCTTTCAGAATTAGGGAAACACACCCAGTGTTAGTGAAGACCATTTGAAAACAGGCTGACAAAAAGAAACAGAATTTTAGGCTGAATTCAATTAAAAATTTTAATGACTAAATGACATTGATTGCTTGAAAAAAAAATGAGTGAATAACATATATTGAAAATGAGAGATTATAAGTGTAATTGTAGGAAACTGATGCTAACTCTGTGTTGCAGCATCTCAGAGAAGGTTACACTTCAACACCCCTGTGGAAGAGTGTGAGAATCATTGTCCTAATGCTTGTCCACTCCTTTGCTGGGGTGAAAGAAGTTGCAATAAACTGATTAAAGCAAGATGCTTTCCATTCTCCCAAGGAAAACGTGGTAGAGCTGTTGAGACGTGTGCTGGCTGAAGGTGAGACTCTCAGCTCATCCATCAGCTGCTCTTTGGAATGGGGAAAAAAAAATGTCAAATATCCACGCACAAAAATAGAATTTAAAAAAATAAAAACTCCTTTAAGCACTGTAGTCGTGGCAAGAAATTTACACGTTATGTCCTCTTCCATAAAAAAGCATCATCAAAAAGAACTTGTGCCAGTTTTGTATTAAAAGGCCTATAGAAATCTCTTAAAATTGCCTTGGTGGTTGGCAGCATCGGGCCCAGGCTTCTGTCTTCAGGTCTTCGAGTGTTTGATGCAGGACTCTTGGTAATCAGAGCTTCTTGTTTCTCACTCAGAGGTCCTGTGGAAAAAGAGAATATTATCTTCAAATATTTCCCCCAAAAATGCCCATCCTAAAGAAATCTAATGACTAAATCAGGTTTGCCATGAGGAGAAAAATGGAATTTTTGTTAGCAGTCATGATGTTTCAGAATATTGAATACAGGCTTAGATCAGTAAAATAAATCACTACTGGTAAATATGGAAATAATACATATTCCTCTCCCATCAATTAATCATCTCTATAAAAAGCAGCATAAATCACTCTTGGAGGAAAATACGTGTTTTCAGAGAAAAAAAATTATTGAAGACAACTTCCCATCCATTCTGGAGCTGCAGATATTTTATGCTGCTGTTTCACTTCATGGTGTGAGTTGAATAATACCTGACAGGAACGCTAGGAGCTTCACTCAGCACTCAGTGAAGCCCTTTTAGTTTTGTTTATTTTGGAGGCTGGCAGTGGGGTCAAAGTGGCCACAGGTGTAGTGATGCCCCCCTTTGGGAATAAATGTGCATCAGCAAGATAAAACCTGCGGGATTTTCCAGCACAAACCATATTCAGGAAGCAGATGCCAAGCTTTTCATCTGTTCAGCCTGCTACATCCAAGCTTTCTCATCATCTAGACCAATCTTTGGACCAGACAGACAATTTTCCAGCCACATTTTCATTCTCTTGCTACTGTCAAATCAACATTGGGCAACGTTTTGTCTGCCGGCGTTTCTTCCGAGGATTAGCAACAGATGTCTCAATCAACACAGCAAAAACACAATTTCCCCCTTCTCCTCGGCTACAAACACAACCTTTCATCATGCTCAGATTTAGGTTCTGGGCTGGTGGCCCTTCATTTTGTTAAAATTGTGGGGGATAACTCTGCATTTCTGTTAGCCCATGGCAAATGAGCCCTGAGTGCCTTCAGAAGCAGGGCTGGCTTCTGTATGGAAGATAAATCCCTGCATTCTGAGTGGCCTGGATTTTTTTTTCTTTATGTACTCTTACTGAGATCTTCTAAAACAGCATTTGAGAATTTAATTTTGCCTGACTGCAGGCAATGAGATTAATGCATTCTTCAAGCCAATTCCTTTGCTTCTTTTTTGTCTCTTAATAAAGCAAAACCAACCTAAAAGAAGAAGGATAATGAAGATTTTGCACACTTAAACCAGCCAGCAAGCACCTACCCAGATCCAGGAACTGGAACACCATGTGCATGGTGTACCTCATGTTTGATGCATGGTCCTCCAGGCGAAGAACAAGGATCTGATCTTTGTTAAAAACTGTCAGCCAGTCCAGGAGATACACAACATAGAGCCCTACCTGTAACCTCACCTGTAAGCACAAAAAAACCCAAATCAGTTCACCTTACGACACTTCTAGCTGTGAAAAAACAACATTCACCTTTGTCATCTGGGCAAAAAATCCCCAAAACTTAATTTTAAGGAATGACAATGTATGTGAGTATTTTTCAATCTTCCTCTTGTTTTCTGAACAGCTTGAAGAAATCTTTGCAAACAGCTTTTCAGCTGGTGAGAGATGTCATTTTACCAAGCTGCACTTGCTGTACCAGCCACAGGTCTGTGTAAAAGTGCTGCACAGACACAATTATCTGTAGAAAGATGCTCATCCAGCTCACATCCAGGCTCCTCTGTGCTTGGAGCCTTCATGGAGACACTGAGGGATCTCAGCCCCTGGATGAACAGCAATTCAAAAGAAGTTGCTCAGTCCTGTTACCTTCTCCAGACCCCAAGGCTGCTTATTTCAGTTTGATTTCACCTTGGGGAAATAGTTTAGGGGTGGGCTTGGCACTGCTGTGTTACTTGGATTCAATAACCTTAAAGGTCTTTTCCAACCTAAATAATTCCATGATTTTCAGCTGCACCAGGTCACACTGCCATGAGCAGGACAAATATTCTGCCTCGCTGTCAGGTGTTAGATTTGGGTGCGTTTTGCTGCATCCTGATTGTAATAATTAGGTTGAGATGTCAGCTGCAGTAGAATTGATGGTGCCTTGTCTGAGTACCCAGAGAGCCAGACTCTGTCAGACCAGAGAGGGGAAAGGCAGATTTTCAGCCTTTCCTACCCTTATCTCTGTTTTTCTTCCCTCCTCAATTTTACATAACAAGTTGAAAGATAAAAAGAGTAGCCTTGGTGTTCTTAAAAAGTCCTGCCTCCAACTGTGCTTATAAATATTTTTCTGAATCCCTTCAGGCTCAGAGGAGAGGAACATGAATCCCAAGTCTTAAGCATCTTTCATAAAAGAGACTTGACATCTTCAGCTCACATTACCACAGAGCCCATGAAGTCAGACAACAGCTCCTTTCACTGGCACTGCCCCATGACCTACACTGATACCTAAATTCCTCTTTAAAAGCCATATTTTTTATTACTGCTGAATTATTATTATCCTGTGTGATTGTGATATGTGTGTCTTTGACTGCTTATAATGTAAGTCTCTATATTTAGCCGATTTCTTCATGGATGTGCTACACCAGTATCTGGAACCTCTTATTTGATTAAGACACCAGGCTAAGATGGGATAGTTCTGGCAGGGCAGCACCCCAGCTCTCAGTCAATGCCTCATTCCACTCAGCACTGGGGAAAACTCGTGGTTTAATGTCTCTTTTCTTACTCCAGCCTCTTGTAAATAGTTTCTCCATCTTCCTTGCACACTCCTTCAAGTGCTGGCAGGCCACAACTGGGATCATGCTGGTCACTGTGTCTTTCTCTGGGTATGTTCTTCCCACTGATTCCAGGTGCCAAACACCCCTTTCTGCCCCCTTAGCATCCATCAGCACCCACAATGCCTAGGACACCTCTCTGGTTTCAGAAACACATTAACAAATAGCTAATCCCTTTTTTTCCTGGCACAGTCACAGAATTAGCAACCTAATGAGCTCACCAGGGACAGCAATCCTCTCTTTTTCAATGCACAGCAAACCACGAACACAACAGATTTAGCAACTTGGCTGAAGAAGAAGCTAAAAAAGGCCACTGAGGAGCACAGTTGGCATGTGGGTTTTATTACAAACACCTGCTTGTGGCTCTATGGAAGGAAAGAGCCTCCTCTGCTCATTTCCAAAAGCATCTTCTTCAAGAGGACTGCTGAAGACAACAGACAGAGATGGGTTCTGCACCCTGAGGATGAACATAAGAGGAAAATCTTTCCTTCTGGTTCTCTCTCTGCCTTTCTCTGCCACACTGGAAGGAATACATTTGTGCAAGCAGATGGCTGGAGAGTTCTGTGATGCTGCCCAGCAGCAGCTGGTGTGTGAGGAAGTCCTGGGGGCTGCAGTCAGGGATGAGCAGCTCCACTCTACCTGGTAAGTGAGAGCAGTGTCCTGTTTGCTCTGCTGCTGCAGGGCTCCAGCCCATGGAATACACTCTGGTACTGTTATTTTATCCACTGGAAGAGGCAATAACTTCACCCCAGAGGCAAAGGAGGGAACTATTCCCTCCGAATCCTTTACAGCCTGAGCAAATAAAAGTGGATTGAACGGCAAACTGGCCAGATGTGATACCTCAAGTCAATCTCTTCTGTATTATTCTCGGCCCTCGAGCAAAATCTGAAGTCAGCTCTATGCTGAAATTGTGAATTTTGGGATCCTAAGCCTGTAATACTTATCCATTCCCCTGCCAGCAGTTTCTGTGTTTTCTTGTATAATTTTCTGGCATGCACAATTTAAAAACAACAACAAAAAAATTATCTAGTTATTGGTAGCCTTTCCTTATAAAAGAAGACATAATTTATTCTGATTTTGAGGTGATTTGATACCGCAATAATCTTTGCAAGAGCTACTTTTTTGAAGACATCTGCAAAAAGCTTGCACATTAAATAGTAATCTCCACTGAATGTGCTCTCCAATGACTTGCACAATAGCAAGGCTGTGTTATCCCTGTTGGCATCCACCAGGGAACAGAGGAGACAGCTGGGCCCCCACACTATCTTTTACATGTTTACATTTATATTTACATCCTCCACAAATGAAGAGGGAGAAAGTTTTGATTTCATGAGATTTTGGTGTCTGGACAACATTTCCAGCAGGTTAGAGCAGTGTCTTGGGTTGCAATACAGGATGTGACCAGGGGTGTGTATTCTATCACCAGCTGTTAAACCAGCTGGGGCAGTGATCCTGATCTCTGTGGGAGATATTCTCTGTTAATGGAACATCTGTTAAACCAGCTGGGGCAGTGTTCTTTATCTTTCCCACAGCCCATCCTCCCTCCAGGAAATATCTCCTGTTCATGGGCCATGGAGTCCCAGGGCATGGCTGATCAAATTCCATCATCCCATTGTGTCCCACTGCATGACTGATACAATTACATCATCCCATTGGGAGATGCTCCACCCAGGGGGAGGAGCCCAGCCTTTCCTACCCAGATCCAGGCTGAGATTTGGAACACCAGAGCAGCCTTTTCCCACTGGATCCCAGAGGAAAACCAGAGCCTTGCACATCATCCCTGGGCCTGGAGAGGAAAACTGCCCCTTCTCCAGGAGCACTGCTGCAGCAGAACCACATCTGTCACTGCAGGAGGATGGACACCATGGAATGGCACTGCCCCAACCCCTGACTGACTGACGGGGAGTCAGGCTGTGTTCTGACTCTGTCCGTGTTTTTGGGTTTGTTCTCTGTAATTCTGTATTTCTATTTTAATTTTCCTAGTAAAGAACTGTTATTCCTGTTCCCATATCTTTTCCTGAGAGCCCCTTAATTTCAAAATTATAATAATTTGGAGAGAGGGGATTTGCATTCTCCATTTTAAAAAGAGGCTCCTGCCATTCTTGGTCTTTGAAACCAAGACAAGCAGCGAGGAGCCAAAAGTGCCAGGGAATACGTACGGGCATGGCGTTGTTGAGGCTGTTGTTGTAGACACAGGCTCGCAGGGAGAAATCCAGCACACAGCCCTCAAACAGCTGCAGGGATTCCGCCACCTTCTCGTGGAAATCCTCCGCGGATTTGTTGGCGCTGGCGAAGTACAGATAATCAGAGTACAACCTGCAAGGGAAATATGGCAGTGAAATACAGATAATCAGAATACAACCTGCAAGAGGAGAATGTGGCAGTGAAATACAGATAATCAAAGTACAACCTGCAAGAGGAGAATGTGGCAGTGAAATACAGATAATCAGAGTACAACCTGCAAGGAAAAATGTGGCAGTGAAATACAAATAATCAGAGTACAACCTGCAAGAGGAGAATGTGGCAGTGAAATACAGATTATCAGAGTACAACCTGCAAGGGGAAATATGGCAGTGAAATATAGATAATCAGAATACAACCTGCAAGAGGAAACATGGAAGTGAAATACAGGTTATCGGAGTACAACTGCAAGGGGAAAATGTGGAGAANTAAATATTCAATTTTAATTTTAAACAAAAACAAAACATAAAAATATTTCCCCCAAATAAAAACAAATTAATCTAATTACAAAATCTTTTTAAAACTATCTAATTAAAAGTCNCTGCAAGGGAAATATGGCAGTGAAGGGCTCAGGGAATGGAGGAATGTTTATTTGCACAACAAATTTGGTGGTTCCAATCAGTTAAAAGGAATCCAGGGAAAGCGTCCCANTATACTTTTAACTCAATAACTAAACACTTATAACCCACATTACAATACTAATTATTTAATTCAAAAATTAAAACTTAAAATCATTAAAAAACAAAGCAGCACCCAAAACCCTCCATCTTATCTCATACCTATTACTACATTTTAAAACCCCAAATTCAAAACTCTTCACCATATAAAATTACACCCTCCTATTCCAACCACACACTAATAATTCTAACTCCAAATTAAAAAACTTCTCCAAAGCCTCAAATCAAAACCAATCCTCTTTTAAAAATCAGTATCAAAACCCACAAAAAAAATTAAAAAAAATTCCAACACCACCCACAGCCTGTTGCCCAGTGACACTTTTCCCATTCATTTTTATCAGTTTTAGCTCACAGCAAAAGCCTCTCCAGGGGATTTGGAACAGCATCCCCACTTTCAAGGTCCACATCCCTAGAAATTGTGTGAGCCAATTCCTGAAGGCAAATTTTTAGATTTTAAATTCATGTTCTCTGTGAACAGAAATGGTCTCAGCTGATGCTGCTGCCCCTCTACACCTGGGGTTCCATGGACAAGAGCATTCCTTGTCTCTAAAGCTTAAAGCTGAATTTAGAAACTTTTACTTTAGGTGGGTTAGAAAGAGTAATTCTTATATTATTACCAAGCTGGCTACCATCTTGGTAAGAAAGAGTCCAGATTTCCCATTCCTTCTACAGGAAGGTTCACCTCCAATCTTATGCTGATTTTCTATCAAAAACTTCCAATTTACAGCATTCTACCTGTTGATTTTCTAGTTTATTTTTTTTTAAGATGAAGCAGGAGTTTCTCAAAGTTACAAAGCATTATCCCCTCATTGCACACTTCTAGCACAAGTTTTACAATTACTTAAAATCACTTTAAAAAGATAATGTGAATTCAAATTCCTTTGGGGTTGATGTGGTGAAACAACCCAAAACATACAGGCAAGGAACATTTCAATTTTAGCATTAATCCCTGAAACCTTGATTGGGCTTTTGCAAGATAGACATGTTTTCAAGAGACAAAGGAAATGCTCAGATATTACATAAATATTAGATCTGCTGAAAATGTTATTTTAACTTCCATTCATAATTAGGCTTAGAATGACCAGAACCACAACAATACCACAGGATTTTGAAGACAATTTTGTATCACTCAAGGAGTCACTTCCCCAAGTGTGTCTGCAGCTCAGATTTGATGCCTCCATAGTACCCATCTCTCAAAATTCCAGAAATCCTACATATTTTTCAGCCTCTTTCAAAAAACCACAGGTGTTTAAGAAATAAAAACACCAATCTAGGTCTCACTTATTACTGCAGTAACCTTTTTATTGTACTTACTTTATTTATCCTTTAACATCCCTAGATTTCCATGGGTACTTAAAAACACCTCATTTGGAAAGTTTAGGCCTTAATCCAGCAAAGCACTTAAGCACAGGAACAGCCTCTCTGCACTCATTATTTATGTCAATGTTTTGCAGGAACAGGATTTTAATTCCCATGTGAAACAAATGAAGACTCTCTGCTCACTTAAAACATTTAAAATAAAAAAAAAGGGAAAAGCTGAAGGACAAGGCCAGCTGAGTTCACCTAAATTAGACACACAGCAGCATCTCCTGCTTGCAGGAAATGTGGATATCAGGGCTCAGCTTGTCCTAGGGATGGTGGCACTGAGTGGTGAAAGGTTTCTTCCTGGGAAAAACCAGCCAGCAGGCATCAGGTACAGCATGGGCCAGGCTGAAGTGTCATTAAAAAGGTTTAACATGACTGCTTGGTATTTCTAACCATCCATCAAAGAAATGCATCATTTTTTAGACTTGCTGGCATCTTATGAAAAACCACACTCTTGAAGACAAGTTCTCCCTCTGCAGGGCAGTTGAGATTTTCTTTCCATTTTAATTTTTCTTTTTTTCCCATCTGTTTTTAATTCTGGGTACATCTGACTTTGTTGATTAGGATTACAGCTGTTCTAACTACTTGAAGTCCCTCCCTTCAACCTCCAATGCAATAATGACACCAGTTGATAATAACCATCTCAAAAAAAAGATGTCATTCAAATATTCCCTGCTGGGGATAGCCCAGACTTTGTGCAGGTTAGATCAGAGCCCATCCCAGCCCCCTGCCCTCCTGGCTACTCCAAGGAACCTGTCCCAATGCCTGGCATCAACAACAGATGCCTGGGCTGTCCTTTCTGCTCCTGCAGCTCAGATGAGCCATCAGGAATGCAGGGAATTGCCAACAAAAAGGAAGCAATTTGTCATAAACACAGTAAAGGAGATGAAGCTGACTTTTCTGTCACCCCTGCTAAAGCTGGCAAAGAGCTACACCCCCATTTCAGAGGGTGGTTAAGGCAATCAGGGAGTTTGTCACTAATTTCCATGAGGAAGCCACTCCAGAGCTCTCTCGCATAAAATTACCATCTGTTAACTCCTGGGGTCAGGAGATGCTGTTGAAGCTGAGCTGCATTTTCTGACAGGAGCTGGGAAACATCTCCCAGTCCTGCTCTCACCACAGCCATGTCCTGCCAGCAGGGAAGCTCCTTAGGGAGCAGCACCCCAGCTCTGCAAGCTGCTGGGCACAAACACCATGGGTCTGCTCTTCTCCCAGAGCCACCAGAGCCTGGTCCTCACCAACATCTTTATCCCCACCATCATCCACATCCTCATCATCACCTGCATCCCCACCATCATCTGCATCCTCATCATCACCTGCATTCCCTTCCTTCCCTGAGATTTTCTGTCTCTTTGCCCTTGAACACTGACCCTGCCACAAGTATTCTGAATATCCCTATGGAGCTACAGTGAGAAGGAATCCACACCCCTCAATCTGATCCTTGTGGACTCTGCCTCCATCCTCTCCCCCCTCCCCATCACCCTCATCATTATTATCCTGCTTCAGAGGACACCGTTGAAAGGAATGCCCCAGAAATCTGGAGAGAAAAAGTGAAATGCAAGTGGAAAGCTGGACATTCCTGACTCTCCATAGCCATTTAAAATAGCCCATAGCTTGGTAAAAGCCAAGCCCTTTCCCTACAAACAACATCAGGAAGTCCAGGGATAAACTGCTGTAGCTGTTGGCTGTGCAAGCTACAAATGCCCAGTGAAACTTTACACAGCTGTCTCACCAAGCACTTCAGAGTTTAAAAAAATGTATCATTTGCTGACTCCAGAGCTATTTAACCATTCTTAATCATTATTATTTAATTAGTTTGAACTGCAAACCCCATGAAAGCATAGATTTTACTACTTAAATGAAATGAAACATTTCCCAGGACCACTTCTGCTGAGATCTGAAGACACAGTGCCCTCCTCGTCTAAAAAGCCCTGCTGAGAACCAGGGCATATTACCTCAGGTAATGGCATTAGGTTGCATTTGGAAACCTATAAATTCTTTTTTTCAGAGTAGCTCAGGAGTCCAGGCATGGCACTCATGGCATTCACACTCACGTGCTTCTCTTTAAAACATTATCACTGTTACTTGTGCCAAAATACACAGAATAAAACCCCTCTTACCATAACCAAGTAGCTCTCAAACACCACATGAATATTTACTTGCATCCAACAGAGTGAGAACTAAAAATATTATTCTAACAAGAATATTTTCTTGCTCACCTTTCAACAGGGTCCCTCAGCATGATGATAAGTTTGGCATTGGGTTGGAAGGCATGGATGAAATCCTGGATTAGGAAGGGAGGTTCTCCTTCAGTACTGTTGTCATAGAAGAAAATCCAAGCATTGTTGTCCCACATTGTCGAGGCACTGGCCTCCCCTGGAAATGAAAAGCATCTCTGCTGGTAACTCATTCCATTCTTCATGCTTGAGTGGAAATTGGCTGAATTTTTAAGTGCTATAGGCAGATCAAATTTGACTCCATGAATTTCAACACATCCTAGTTCTTGCAGACTGCTCTGGCTGAAGCTCCCAGAGCTGCAGCAATGCCACTGCCCCGTGCCTTTGGGAATGCAGGGATGGTTAAGGCAGGTTTCATGCAATCCCACCTGAAATATTGCTCTCCATAACCACACTGCTTCCTGCTGGTGGCTAACACATGCAAATAGATTTAATTTGGGCTGGGATGGACTGCTCAGGGTTTTAGCACATTTTCCAGTGAGGAACCACAGAATGATCTGGGCTGGAAGGGACCTTAAAGATCATCTTGTTCCCATCCCTGCCATGGGCAGGGACACCTTCCACTAAGCCAAGTGGCTCCAAATTCCACCCAGCCTGGCCTGGAGGAGGCAGGAGTCTGTCCCTGCTGAAGCCTTGCAATGTTCTTTGTAGCACCCACAGGTTGGCCTTAATGCTCCCAAGTCTCAGAGCAGCAGCTTGCAAACAAATTGTAAAATTTCCCACAGAAAAATGTGGATACCACCACCCCTGCTGATCAACAGTGTGCAAAACATAATCAGGAGAATCAGTGAGCATATAAGAAATATTTAAAAAGCAGCTGAGATGTGTCATTGAGGTTTGAAATATTATTTTTTATATAATTATTCATGCAGAACAAGTCAACTGTTTCCGAACAGATAAAGGATTTATAGTATAAATAGCATACTTTGGTAAAATACCAGATTCTGGTATTTAGTGTCTGAAGAAGCTCACTTGAAATGCAATACTACAGGGAGAAATATATTCAGTAAAAGTCTCTGCCAGAGTGAGGTATATGATGGTTCAGCTGCTAAATAAATGATCTGATATGTTGTTTTGAATTTTGTAACCTTCTCTGTCTTTTTAAGTAATCCTGGCATTTATGTGGCACAGTACTGTTCAATAAAACATGTACAGAAGCTTTTTGGGGACTTACATTCTCTGACAGTCTAATGAAAGCTAATTCTTGCTAATGAGGTTTTTCAAATCAAAGGGAAGGAGATTAAAAAAATAATAATGTTGTAGGCTTATAGACTTGTACATTATTTCCCTATTTTTTCTTCCTTCCTCTACTGGGAAAGCCCAATAAAGATTTAAAAAGATGGACAAAGCACAACATGAGAAAGGTACTGGCTCCAAACTTCAGCTGAACATAATGTGATTCATTAATAAGTCTGGGAGTTGTTAGAAAACACATTAATCTTCTGTCACGTTCATTTTGCCTCTTTTCAGGAGGAGGAGATCAGGTCCATTGGCTATAGCTGGGTGTCCACAGCAGCTCCGCTCTTCCATTCTAAATTAATTAGCCAAAGCACTGCCTAATCACCAGCGGGCTTCAGCTTGTCAATTAAAACTCAATTAGCCAAGCTCCCACGCTGGGTGAGGCAGAAACACAAAGGATTAAACAGAGGCCAGGAGCTGAGCCAGCCCTGCCACAGAAACCTCTCTGGAGCCACCAGGACGTGGGGAAATGCCAAGGTAGGAGCACCTGCAGGCAGGGATTTGCTGGAGAGGGCACTCCAGGGATGGCAGAGACCTTGGGAAGTCCCTGCTCCATCTCTGAAACTGCTCCCTCAAAAATGTGTGCTTAAATCATGCCAAGGTCATTAAAGTCTGTGAGCTCATGGAGCCACCCATTCCTCTCTGGTCTAGATCTGATCATCCTTCACAGTTCGCTGCTCTGTTCCCTGATCACCTTGGATGTTCTGCTGGATTTATCCCAGTTAGCATGGCCAAACCTGCAAACACCTCCCTACACTTCTGCCATGTCAACTACAAAAAACCAAAACCCAGTGCATTCACACATAAATGGGCAGATTCTCTTAATATCAGAGCCTTCATTCCACAGAAACTGAATTCCACCACCTGAAAGCTGCAGGCAGGACACAAGTCAGGGAAAATCCCATAATGAGAAAGGTTGGAGGAGACCTCAGAGATGGTCAAGTCCAACCCAAGATCACAGGCACAAAATCAAGTCATGCTAAAGCATTAACAGGGCTCAAGGTGCTGCTCCAGCCCAGCAAAACCCAGAGTCATGAGGGTAAATCTTCCCACAAGATGACTGTCATTTAATGAAGGGGCAAAAAAATTATATGTGTATATATATATATATATATACACAAAAAATAATCATTCTGGTCCCTGCTTTCATAATTTTAATTTCTTAAAGCAGGCAAACAAAAATTTTACTGACAATTTGACAGTATTTGGTTTTGGTTTATAGTACAGGTTTAATACTTGCACAGAGAACAAGCCACACAAACATGAGATTAATTAATCACCACCAATTAATTATGTTTAATTATGCCATTGCAACCGAATTTTTTTTATGGACGTAAAGAACATATGAATTATTAAATTGCCTAAAGAATGGTGCATAGCCTCCTCATTCAGTCATTAATGGATTGACATCATATTGTGTTTTCACTAGCATTCCCCTGAATTTATCTTATTAATGATCTCACATAAACAAGTCCTGCTCAGAATGCCTCAGGCTGGATCATCCCTGTCCTCTTGGGTTCATCTCTAAACAGATGTTGCTTTGGATTTTTTTTTGAAAATGCAGTTATTACCCGCTAGGTTTAATATCCAAAGAAGCTTAACTTTTCAAAGTAATATAACATGATGAACTACTGAAATATTTACAGTTTTAATTTGATTTCTCTTTCCAGTCATCTGAAATAAGAAAAGGAAGATTATGAGCAAACCTGATATTCATACAGATTCATTTTAGGCTAGATGGCTTTGTTTTGTTTTTTACCAAGGTCATAAAAGACTGCCTTAATGACTATAATCATTCAAGACTTTTCCTGTAAACTTAATAAGAAAACCCAGCAGAACCTTAATGACACAAGAAATGAGACCACAGGAAAAAGAAACACAAAGTGAACCCTACAAAAAGCTGCAACAGGAGGTGGGTAATCAAAGATGTACGTTGCCAATTAGATTAGAGAATTTAATTAGTATAAGCACTTCACCCATGAAAGGACAGGAAATGTTATTGTAAGTAGCAGGAAAATCTGCAGATGTCCTTGATGGCAACATTTCTTAAGAGCCCCATCTTGCAAATGTTGCTCAGTGTTGCATGTGTTTAATAAAGTGAATGATGGAGTTCAGTGAAGGCTGGGGAAGTATTGAACAAATGTGACTCAGACAAGGGTCTGGTTTAACCAACCTAAGGCATCATCACCATCTTATCCAGCCAGCAATAGGTTAAAATTTTAGGTTATAATGAGCCTAAACCCTCAATCATTCTGAGGGCAGGCAGCAAAAATCTTGTCTCTATTTTCTGTAGAATTGTGACTTCAAGCCTACTTGAAAAGTCTCTTTTTGACAGGGAACTGTCACTTGCACAGCTACTTTTTGCTGGTTTCCCTGTGAAATAAGACTGGCAAAATTCCCATCCTCTCAGTTTTCTGGTTTTAGCAGACAGCAAAGGAGAATTTAGAAGTTTTTGATGTTCCTCATGGGCGCTGTAAGCAGTACACCATGGACCAGAGTGGATGAGCCCTGGATTGACCACTGTGTGTCATGAAAGGCAATCCAGGGATCCCTCCCTAGAGCCCAGTGCTCACCATGGACTTCCATAAAGTACAATAAAACAGCACTATTAGACCATTTTTAGGGGTAATTAGGTAATTTAATACCAATTAATTGTATCAATTTCTCTTGGAGCTTGAGAAGAGCCCCTGGGAGCTTTTGCTATGACATCTCCCCCCAGCTCCAGGATTTCTGCAGCACCCAGTGTGTGCCATAACACCACAGTTACTGATTTATCCCAGACATTGCTCCAGCATTTGGAACTGCAGCCACAATCCCAGCACTACTACATAATTCCACTTGAAGTGGATGTGGCACTTGGGGACACCAGTTAGTGGTGACCTTGGAAGTTCTGGGGGGACGTGATGATCTTAGAGGGCTTTTCCAACCTAAATGATTCTATGAAAACACAATTAAAACTGTGTTTGAAGGAATCACCAAGGTCATTCTCATCCTTGGGAAAAAAAAAAAAAAGCCCACATTAATTAAATGCTGATGTTCATCAGATATACAGCACTAGCTCAGGAATTTTCTTAAGATAGTCACAGATTCTTAACAAAGGAAGAAGGGAAAGAAAGCCAAGAGTTTCCAGGCACACCAGAGAAGAGCAACATCAGGGGCTCTGTGCTGAGAACCTCCTCTGGTGCCCAGCTCAGGATTTGGGGGCTGTTTTTGCCCTACCAATGATGATGTTGTTCCTCTTGCCACGCTCCTTCCCTGCCTCTCCCTGCAGCACACTCTGGATCTGGTGTGCTGCCAGGTCGAACAGATCCAGGTAATCTTCCACCGGGTAGCGGTCGTGAAATCCGTCCCTCAGCCGGATGATTCCTGAAAAAAAACAGCCAGAAAGGGAGAATTTAAATCAGCAATTCCAACAACAACAGGGCAAGAATAACCAGTGGTGCAAACCAAGGTGGTTTCACTGATGTGGCTGGCCCTGAGCCAGCCAACACCAGCACGAGATCAGACCAAGTTCAGCCCTCAGATAAAAGTGGCAATGATGAAGTGGAGGAGATCTGAGATGCTGAATGATTACACCACAAATTTGCAGTGATAGGAAATATTTTAAGCGCTGTGTTTTGTAGTCCCTGCATGAATGAGCTTGGATTTATCTTCTTCTAAGTTTAGTTTTTGGAAGGAATATAGAAGATAAGATTCTACTTCCATTTGCACCCATGTAAATTGCAGTAATATTGGACTCCCACTAGATTTACTGTTTTGAGATTGAGCACAGACTCTGATGCCAAATATGCAAATCAACACACACTGGGAAATCATTCATGGGTTTTTTTTCCTTTCACAGGTATGCAAATAAAGCTCCACAGTAGTATCTTATTTTTCTCCTCTCCTTCCCTACACTCCAGGGTGAACATCACCTGCCCCCTGTGTTTCTCAGCATCCTGAGCCACATCCTGTGATTTTTATACTGCTTTTCCCACCCCTGTTTCCAAATCTAGTCTCACTTCTCCATTTGCTGTACATGCTCCCCACACAGGACTTCTCAGCTCTCCCTTTCTTGTTCCCACAAGGCCAATAATTATCAATTATGTGAGAGGAAAGCTCAGCAAGGGAGTTCTTTTGTCCATTGCCTGTGATTTTCCCCTTTAGGAAAGTGGGATTTAATGAGGGTAGGAGAAAGTTCAACAGCATATTTTGACTTGTTTTGAGGGGGGAAAAAATTGCAAGCGTGGTGTGCTACAGACAGCCTTGGTTTGTTGTCACCCCACTCCTGGGAACAGAAGCAGTGGCCAGGAGCCAGGAGAGAGAGACAGTCAAGCTGAGACAAAGTCCTGTGGAGCATCAGCCATCCCAGCAGAAGGGGAAAGGAGTGATTTGCAAAATAGGGCCTCCCCAGAGGGCTGTTTAACTTCAGCTGAAATTAGTCAGTCCCATAAAAATCCACTGAATCAGAGGATGCCATTGAACAAAGAGACTTTCTTGTCCAGCTTAAGTGTTAGAAACCAATCCAAGTTAATAGCCAGGAGCATAGGAGTCATAGCCACTTGCTGGCTGTCTCAGTTTCACTTGTGAGGGTGTTTGTCATATTCTCTGTTTTTCTTTTTTAGATTCTTAAATAGTAACCATTAGGTAATGTACTTTTAAGGCAGAATTAAAGGATTAGCCACCAGGAATAAACTTGATCTTTCATTCTCAGTGGCAGACAGCTGAGATGATCAGAAGGTCATTCCTACAGATCCCTCTCCCATGAGACCATGAGCTCTGCAATGTTTCCTCATGCTCCAGCTTTAAAAAACAACTTCAAAAAATTGAATTATGCAAAGAATGTTCTCTTCAAGGATCAGCACTTGGTCCCCAGTGGCTGACCACAAGACTCTGCAAGTGGAGGGTTTGTGAATGCCAGCACAGAGTTAGGAATTCACCCTTGTTCTCAAGTTAGATGCACTCCAGCCTGATTTTTTACATTCTTCTGCCTGTTTGGAAGGTCAGGTTCAGAGCTTTAGTGAATCCAATCTTGCTAAAGTGAGGTTGGGTGCATTACCTTCTCCAAAATTGATTCCAAACATTCATGTTGAGGTTAATGTAAGTGGAAGGAACTATTTGGTGTAAAACATTTTAGTTTAAGGCATCAGTTGGGTTCAGCCTTTCCTGCCAGCATTACCACGGAACACAAAATCCTCCACAGATTTTGCTGACAGTCACTTGTTTTCATTCACTTTATCTGAACATGAGAAAACGTTGTGGCTTCCCCTGCATTCCTGGAAATATCCAAGGCCAGGTTGGACACTGGGGCTTGGAGCACCCTGGGACAGTGGAAGGTGTCCCTGCCATGGCAGGGGGTGGAAATGGATGAGCTTAAAGGTCCCTTCCAACCCAAACTATTCTATAATTCCCATGTTTTGTCTCCAGTCAGCTGCTGTCTGTGATGAGCAAGTCCCTTCTCATGGTCCTCAAGGGGCACCACGATGCTTCTCTTTGACTTTGTGTCACTCCTCAATTCACACTGGTGTCTCCAGTGCTTCTCAAACAGAACTAAATCATCTCAAATGCAAACCTCTATTTTCATCACATTGCTTTACATCTGATTTTACAAAAAAGTATTTAGAAAATGTCCAAAGTACTTATTTTGGCAACTTTCTTACGGCATTTGCGAAGGAAGAAAACTGAAAATGTAACAGCAAAATCATAAAATCCCATCTCTGTGGCTGAGAGCTCCTCACCAAGAAGCAAGGAACAAAACCCTGTCTGCAGGAGCTCAAAGGTTCTTCTGAGATCCAGGGCACAGGGAAACAAGATGGAAATTACAAGACCACGTGTAGGAGAAATAAAGAATTTGAGGTATGATTTCAAAATAAAGAACAGAAGCAGCACTGCTGGTGTCCCAACACCTCAGAAAGTGTCCTTTCTTGTCTTTAGCCACAGAAATTCATTATTTTCCCATTCCGAGGCAGCTTAGAAAAGCACCAAAAGAAAGTAGTGATCAAAGTCCTCATCTACCCTCCATTGCCAGTTTTTCCTGTTCCAAAGTCTGTGTCTGCCATAAAGCAACAGCAAATGAGAAACAGAAATTAAGATGTCGCCAAAATAAGCAGAATCTTCCTCTTGGAAACAGTAAAATCACTGAAAAGTCTTTGATCTTTGATACCAAAGTCATACAAAGTGAGGGCATGCCAGCACTTAACAGCCAGACCCAAGAAGAGAAAAATCCAGTGCCTGGGTGGAATACAGAAGGCACATCGCTCATCCACATGTAGAGGGGAGCAGTTAGCAAATAAAATGGGTCTTCTGCAGCTCATCTAATCTCTAGACTGACATTCCTCAGCATCCAGACAGAGATAAGAAGCAGAAAAGCACTTCAGATGGATGAAATTCTGTGCTCAGCCCCACTGCCCCAGACACCCTTTGGAGGTGCAGTCACGAGGGGTGGATGCCTTTTGCTCCAGCTGGCCACAACCCCAGCTATTCAAGTCTGCCTTCAGAGATGGAAATACTAATATCACCCAGGAAAAGTATCAAAAATATGTGCAGGGCCCTCAGTGTGAGAGAGACTCCTCAGCAGAGCTTCTCTACTGATCAGTGCTGGCCAGAGCTGTGGCACTAATGAAGCTCCTGCCACAGCTGCATTTATTGAACCATAAGGACTGAAATTTTCAGTAGTGACCCATCATTCACTGATGTAAGAAAGGCTTTACAGAATTTTGCAGTACAAAACTATCACTGCTGCTCTTCAAGTCCCCCATGACAACCTAACAGCTCCTCTTCTTCTTTATAATTTTTCTCTCCTTGCCTTTATAAATTCATAAGGTCGGTTTTATCCGGTTTTTGTTTCTCCTTGGATTTTCCAAGCTGTTGCAAATAAACCAAATGAAATGAGCATTTTCCCTGGAGGTTTAACCCAAACCACCAGCGAACAAAAGCACGTTGAGCATCCACCACCCGGATTTCTCAAAACCATCAACTCCGGCGGTTTCCAGGCACGCCGACACAGCTCAAATCTATCAACTTCATCCCAAATACTCACAGAATTTTAAGAGACACAGCTTGCCTGGATAGCAAAGGACATTTTGACTCACCAAAGCGTTTCCTGGTCCACCAGTGGGGCTCCTTGATGGCCGAGAAGCGAACGTCGGGGTGCAGCCTGAGGCGGTCGTACAGGTCCGTGGTGCCGCACTTGGGCTGCCCGATGATGTAGAAGTGTGGCAGGCAGCGCAGGCGGTAGTGCTTGTCCTTGTAGTGGTACAGGTGGTTCCAGAACACCTTCCTGAGGTAATCAAAAATGATCCGGAAGCGCTTGGAGTACAGCGCGTAGGAGTTGGTGGCGTAAGGATCCGTGGTTGTGTTCCCGCGGTACTCCTCGTACCAACAAGGGTTCTTGCTGTTTGGAAGGAATTTGTTAGGAATTACCGAAAACATCTGCAACATAAAGAACAACAATTTCAGTCAAGGCAGCAAGCAATCAGTTATACTTTTCTTACTTAGCATGGTGAGAGAAAAGAAACACTATCTGGATACATCTACCTGCAAAGTTGACCCCATTTATTGCTTCTGATGGCACCAGGACCAAATCCTGTGCAACTCATTGGATTGGGAGACAAGTATTTAGAAATCTTTTTATTTTAAGGCCAGAGAGGGCCTCAATAATCCCCCCAACTCCCTTGCAACCCCAGAAGCTGATTTTTAAAGTCAAACACCTAATATTCAAATCGAATTACCTTCCAGTTTGCAATGATTTTCAGGCAGGCACTCTGGGAAGCAGTTATTAGAAAGGCTCTTTTCTTATTTATCATTTCAGGTGACAGGTAAATCTAAGTCACAATGATTTTGCATGAGGGAAGGTAAAAGTTCAGTGACGTTGTACAGCTATCAGAAGACTGCCTGATTTTTTGCTTCAGGTGTCAAGACCATTTATAGAACCCATCCATCCTGCCCATGACTCAGAGGGATGTGATCTACAATATCAACTTCTCAGCTGCTGAGAATCAGGAGACTCTAGGTGGTGTAAATCACTGTATGAACATCCAAGCAGTTGCACTTTTTTATATCTAGGCAAAAGATTGATCCAAAAACCTTGAAATAAGGATGTAAAACAGTTTAAGGCACACCTCAATTCATACTTACATGTGGCTCTTGCTTCCTCAGCTCTTCTAAATCAGGGCGCTGCCTTGTAATAAACTCTATCTTCGAAGTAATGGTGTCAATAATTAATTTAATGCTTGGATAATCCTTTACATATGAAATATTCATTTTTGAAGGCTGGTAATAGTCTTTCATGTCACTAAGGCTTTCATTGTCCATTAAGCTGGGATTGCTAGCAAAAGCTCCGTAATGGAAGGGAGATGGGATCAGCAACAGGCCATGCTTGGCTCCAGTCAGGATGTAGGACACCATCACCAGAGTCATTATGATCAGCCCAAACATCAAACTGCAGAGCTTCCCCTTCCTCAGGCAGAAAAACCCATTCCAGCTCTCACAGTGATCAGTCCTCACTTCCAGAACCGCGAGCCACTTCATCTGCTTGCTGTCGGTGTACAAAGGGATTTTATTTTCTCCCCTGCACACAGGACACTTCTGGTTATTGTGATCAGGTCCACGGCATCTGAAACACTGTCTGTGCAAGTCATTTGGTAATAAATGTATGCAGCAATTAATGCAATACCTCATATTACTACTGTTAAACTCCTACATTAATGAGCCAAGCACAGCCATAAAAACGTTTCTGAAGCGTATGAGTCATCTTCTGCAAGTCTGAGATTATTTCGCTCCTGGAGTGGTTCTACAACTACTCAGCAATGCAAAAGGACAGGTTCAAAACAGAATAAAAAGTGACATGTGTCACAGGAAGAAAAAGAAGCCCCAACCACCACCAACACACAAAAATAGATGTACTCTGAATGTGGTTCCCAAGAATTTGGCTCAGTAAGAGGAATGTGGCGAAGTAAGGATCAGCTAAAAAAACTGGCTCAAGTTTTTCCCATTGAACAAAATGAGAAGGAAGAAAAATTATTTCGTAGTGTGAAAATATGCAAAAAATAAAAATAACTCATTGTCCTCTGCTTTATGCTGGAATAGGCAAATATGGGTAGAAATTTCCAGGTTCCTTTAAAGCAAGCAGGTTCCAAACCACACTACTGCTGCTGGAAGCTTCATCTTCCCAGAGGTGGCTCCAAAGAGATGCATGGTCCAACCTAGAGAAACAAACCCAGATGTTTATATACACCCAGACATCATCCACAGCCACAGCAAAGCACAGCCTAGCACAAGTCATTTCAGATTTCTATTTGAAGCATGCCTGCCATGTGCCGGGTTTGTTAATTCAGCACTCAGATATTAAACCCAGGAAACATTTGGCTCCAGGTTCACAGTGAGCTGCCCCTGCTTTTCCAGCACCCATCTGCTCACATCAGTGGCTGGATGCTACCACAGGTAACACTACACAACTCACTAACCCACCCAGCAGATCTTAATCTGCTCTTGGAATATGGGAGCATTTCTGGACAGTGTCCAGTGACACAGATTTAAATAATTACACTCTATCTGCTCCTGGGGACCTTAAATTAACAGTTCTGAAGTGGGGTAGGAGCCTGTTTAAGGCAGGGATAAAGTAACAGTCTTCTTTCAAACATGGGAGATAAAAAGCCAAACAAAAAAAAAAATCAAAAGCGACAAATAAAACATTGAGCAAAGTGAAGGGATTAAAAAACAGACAGAAGGGAAAGGCTAATGACAGCATCTCAGGTTTCTGGACCAAATGATGGGTCCTCTTATTACTCACCAAATCAGAGAAGTATAATCATTACTATTATGAATCCCACAATTTGACTATTTTGCCTTTAGCTCTATCAACACCTATTTTTAATGCTTAAGCGACACTGCTATAATTCTAGATAATAACTCCTCGTTCATTCCTACAAAAGTGTCCTGATCACATGGGGCAGTCACTTCAGATTCCACATTTATCATCATCCTTCTGGCTGCATTTTTGTATGAGACAAAGTGCTTTTGTAAAAATTATTTGTATTCTGATGTTTCTCCCACTGAGCACTGTCACATACTGGAGGATTTCTGCAATCAGAGCAAGTAGGCTGTGTCTCAAGGACTCAAGAATAATTAGATAAATATTGAACAAAAGTATTTGCAAAATACTTTCCTTCCCCCCAAAAAAAGTTCATTTCCTTAATGAATTTATTCTCTAAGCCAGATGAGGCAGACAGTAATTGCAGCATAATCATTACAGACTATTTTAAACCAAAGGAAAAGAAATCAGTGCAAGACTTCTCAAAGAGACCAGTCTTAAAAACTTCTCTAAAGGAGCAAAGCTGTGATGATTTTGACAGAAGTTTGAACAATTAGAGATATTAAATCAGATTCATATGGGTTAAATCTAGAAAGTTTATGCTTTCTTATGCCAAAAATATCTCCCCAGTAAATGTCCAAAAGAAAAAGAGGAGCTATGGAAAGGAGCCAAGATAGGAAAGACTTTGATGGTTGACCAAACACCGCCAATGGTGGTGAGAAGGAGGGCAAGAAAGGGAAGTCATGACAAGAAATGAGAAGTTTCCACTTCCCAAGTAAATATTTCAGGCAGAATTAAGACCCTGATCAAAAAAGAGGAAGCAAAGGGGGCCAGAGACAGAGGCAGTGTCAGGGCAGGTTCAGGCAGCATCCACATCCAATAGAGGAAGTCATGTAAACAGAAATAGATATAAAAAAGTACTGTAAAAAAGAGAGGATGGAGATGAGGGCCTTCATCACAAAAGATGAAAAAGGAAGGTGAAAAAAGCCCCCCTCAAAAAAGGAAACATGAAGAAGAGGCTTCAGGTTAAAGCAGTACCTAGAAAAGATCTGGTAACCAAACCTCACCCTACAGCATCTCTTCAATTACATTTGTCATGTAATTTGTCATGTTTTTATGTAATCCTTCTACTCTGAACTCCTCCTCTTTGACATCCACCTCAGGACCCTTCCACACCTCTGCTCTCCAGCTCCTTGTTGTTTGTTTTCATAGACCAGTTCCTCTGTACTGGCTATTTAAAATAAAGAAAAAATCCAATTTATCTTCCAGTCCTCTTCTAACAGGGATCTGCAACCTGCTCAGTGACACTGACTGAACAGATTTATCTGATATAGCCTTATGGGATCAATTCCAGGTTTTGTGTGTTTGACATCAATTCTCAATTTTTTAAAAAGAGCAATCAGAAATAGATTAATGAATACAGACCACAGGACCTTAGAAAAACCACATAACCTCCTCTGTCCTATCCTATGTCCATTTGTGTGTTTAAAAAATGGACTGGAATTTATTGAACCCTTCCCAGATGCAGACACTTCTCATAAAAATCTGCTACAAATATTACAAAGCCAAGGAAAAACCATGTTAACTACATCTTTGATAGGTGAAGAAAATGGTTTATCAGGAAGCTGATACCAGGGAGAAAAAATAGAAATATGTTTAGGCTACAGTAAAACTGAGATATTAATCACATCAGTCATGAGGGGAAATTTAAAGTTCCACCAGTAACCATAACTCTGCCAGCTCATGCACAAGCACTGCATCAGGCTGCTTAATTAGATGATCAGTTTGATGACCTATCACAGGACAATGACAGATCACTCAGCTAATAGGATAGAGACATTGATCTCATTTTTTTTGTAGCTGTTAGTTGCCAACACACCATTTTACATGATTTTCCACTGTCACGTTCATGAAATTAAAAACCTGAATTGCAATAAACACATCCCTAGTGCCACTCCCTTCTCTTTCCCAAGAAGTTTTTGATAAAAGTTCATTCCCTAAGATTTTAGCATGGCATGAAGGATGCTTAGCAAAAGGGCAGGATCTTCCCTCAGCCCTCATTTCCCCCATTCACCCCATGAAATCAAGACAGCTACAGTGCCTTGTTTTTGTTCCTTCCATCCAGCATTCCCAGCAGCCACAGCCATCAGCACACGTCACCTCTTTGTATTCCACTCCTGAGAGCAGCAGGATGTGGATTGCAGTCAGAGGGAAGGTTATGAGGCTTGAGCTGGTAATAAACCATGTGTGTCTCCTTATATTTTAGCTGCAAAGCTGCTGGCTGTTCACTGGCAGAAAATTACTCTCTTTACACAACAAGCAGTGTCTTTGTATATTGAATAATGTAGCATGTAATTTCCCCTTGTTGGAGGGAAGGGTGAATTATTTATGATCACATCTATACTGCATTTGTCTGCTGTACATTAATGTGTGCCAGCCCTAACCACAGAGCAGAAATCAGCAGCAACCTTTGCAAGCTCCTTGGCCAAAAGCAGCCGTCCTCATGAAAATAAGGATCTCTGGGAATAGCCCAAGGAGGAAACATGGATATCCAGATGACACACAGCAGAGTGGGGGGAAAAGAAGGAAAAGCTCTCTTAGGTTTCAATATATTCCCACTGAAGCCAAGGGGGACTTTGCTCCAAACTGAAGCAGGCTCAAGCTAACAAAAGGTATTTATATGCAGCAGAGAACTTAATAGCAAACAGGTGAGATCTTTAAATGCCAGTTTCCCTGAGCAATTCCTGCATTCCGTGAGAGGAGGGGCTGTTGGGGGCTCAGGATGGCAGGTAACACTGGCAGAAACCATAAAACAAACAGCAAAGGGCTGAGCTGCCTGCTCAAAAAAAGCACTGAAAACACAGCATCCACCGGGCTCTACTCACCTCAGACAGGGTGAAAAGAGACATTTCCCCCAAAAGAAAACATGCAAGATTTTTCATCATCCACACGGGTTGTGTTGACTGCATAGAAAATACCTGAAATTCTGTATTATTCCTATTAAACAAAGATTTCATAAAATTCCTCCCCTTCCTCTTTAAGGTTTGTAAGGGAAGATTGCAACCAAAATGGCTATGGAATCTCAGAATTATGGAATTACATGGAGAGCTACACTGGAGCTCTTAAACCCCTCCAGTGATGGTGACTTCACTTTCCTGGGCAGTTCCAGTGCTCAACAACACTTTGATGGAGAAATTTTCCCTAATATCCAACCTCAACCTCCACTGATGCAACTTGAGGCCATTTCCTCTTGTCCTAGTGCTTTTGTCCCTTGGGAGAAGAGACCAAAGGCTATAAAAAGCAATTCCTTTCATATGCTCAGTCACACAGCTGAAATTCTCCTCCTCTATGAAGAAGATGAAACAGATCAAACAGATTTTGCACTTATGTGTATGACCTTTCTTCCAGGTCATCAGTTCCTTAATATTTAACATGCTTTCCCTTCTTTCAAAACACTTTCAAATAAAGATAAATCAAACTTTTGCTGGTGCTCTTCAGGCTAAATTTTGCAGTAGCCTCGTTACTTGTAATCACAGTCAGCTTCTCCTCCCACCACATGAAAAGGCTGTACATGGTTTTACATGGCTGTAAAACCTCTTATAAACACATTTCAGATACATCAGGAACACATTTCTCATCCTGGGGTATAAATGCTCCCCTGAGTTTATGTCAGTGGAGCTGCAGCACTTTGTTTCCTCCCTTCACATGACAGAATTGAAGATTTCATGTAAATTTGTCCTGATGGGCAGGTCACAACCTAAAATATGGATGTCTAAGGCAAGTGAGAAAATAATCCACCAGCTCAGCTCTCAGATTAGATGGGATGAAGGTTAATTGAAAATTTACAGATGTTATAAAATTAAGGATAAAGACTTTTATCCAAAAAAAAACCCAAACAAAAGATTAGACAAAAGATAATACTGCTGAATCATCTGGCCAGTAACATCACATTGCTCCTAATTTAATATCTAATGCCATTCTTAGAGCAACAGCTATGTTATTTTATCCATAGTCTCCTAATTGTTTCCATCAATCTGGATAAATATTCCTTCTGCCTAAGTGCCTTCCCTGCCAAATCAGGAAGGTTTGTTTAAATCAAGTTCTCAGTTTGCACTGCTGATGTTTTTTTGAAATCTCAGAGCAAAGCTGATCCCACGCCCTCCATGAACACTCCAGAAAGGAACTTCCCTGTGGAAATGATTCCCTCTGGAAAGCTCCTGTGCAGACAAGGCTGGCATTAGTCACTGAGAGATGGAGCTCTGGAAGTGAAAGGCTGCCCACAGTCACACCGTGGTAAACTTCCCATGACTCACATCAACAGGAATGGAAACATGAAAGGGCAAAGTGAGGCTGGTGGAGTGAAATCCTTGTAACATTCTCATATGGAAAGGAAAAGCCCAGCAATATTTAGGAGCAATGCAGCACAAGCATGTAATTCCTCTTCCATTCCTCTGTCACCCAGTGCAACACTGTCCATGTACAACAGCAATTCTTCAGTTCATGCACGATAAATTTATGACACATTTTTGTGTCATTTTAAATTTATGACAAATTTTGTGACCTCTGGATACAAAAAAAGCTTCAAAACCATACAATTACAGATATTTTTTAGCTATCAAGCTTACTGGAAATGGTTAGAACTGAAGCAGACTACAGGCAGCACACAAACAACCTAAAGTATTTGTACAAGGGTAGTGAAGTATTTGTACAGCAGGAGGAAGTTCATCCTGTGAATGGGCAGGTTGTACCATTTCAATAAAAAACACCCCAGCAGAAGTAATAAAATCTAAACTAAATTTAAAAAGAAAGAACATTATGTAAGGAAAAGAGAGAAATAATCATAGATTTTCTCTCTCCTGCTTATTGGACTTGTTTGGCTCCTCAAGTTAACATTTTTGGAAATAAACTTTGCCTGAACTCACATCTATTTACCTCAGAGAAATCAGAAAGATGCCAGAAAGATGATATGTCAATAAAAAGAGGATCATGAATCACTGACCTCTGCAAACTTCTGCCAAAAAAATAAGGGAAAAAGCCCAAAACAAAACAATAAAATCAAAGCAAAAAGCAATTACAGTGATTTAGAAAAGCCACAGGACTCGTTACAAAGCTCAGCAACCTCCTGCAGACTGAAGTTATGTAAAGCTCCTTTATTTACTTAAACCTCCTAATTTTTAAAGAATCATCAATAAATGCAGCTCCCAAGATGCTGTATAAACCCATAGAACCATGTTCAAGGCAATCAACTGGAAAACATCCTAAAACATCCTAGGTGCATCCTAAAAGCAAGAATAGGTGGTCACAGCCCGTGGTTACACACTCAACCTGTTGAACAGCTGCTGAACATTTGTTCAAGTCTGAAATTTTCTTTAAAGAATCCATTTCATGGCCTCTTAAAGCTAAAGAAAACCTCCTGAACCACCCCTCAATCAGCAATCTCCCCTAAAAAACAACAGTGGCTTCTTCCATAACCCAGCTGGTTTCTTTCTCAGAATCTAATCCAAACACAATCTGCTCCTTCCTCATCCATACACCTCCAAATAAAATGTGAGAATGAACAAATTCCGTGCTCCACATGCAAAAAAAAAAAAAAAAAATCAGCAAACTCCCCTAAAATCAGCATAACAGCAGTCATTTCAATCACATAAGGATGACTCTCATTATTTGGGCTGCAGTGCTCAGGAAATAGTTACTGAGCTTGAATCACCACTCAATTAGGGCATAAACACTGCCTGAATAAACTGATTCTTGGAAGAAAGGAAAAAAGAGTGGGGATTGGGAAGGGGAGCTCCCTGACCTGGATCAGTGACAGCAGGGTCATGCCTTCCCCCAGAAACCTGTTATTGCACTTGAAGTCTTGTGCAAGATCCTGGAAATTACCAAGGTCCAGCTCCTTGCACTCCTAACATGCCACAGCCACATGTTCTGAAGTGTTATTGTTTGGTCTGCCTCAAAATAACAGAACTCTGTATTACCCATTTTTAAATTAAAGCATTTTTCAGCAGAAAAAAAAACCCAGCCCACTAATTATAGTTAATGACTTCAGTGCTCCTCCTTTCCATTCTATCTGATTTACATCAGTCTAAATCAGATTCATCACTTATGTTTTGGGCTACTTGCAGAATAAAAATTGCAGGCAGGGAAATAAAATAGAACCAAAAATCAGCAATTTCTCCAGAAGTACAGGTCCAAAAACCCTGGAAGAAAAAAAGCACCAGCAGCAGCCACCCATGCTGTGGCAGCACAAGCCTGGAGCTCCTGTGTCAGGGCAGAGCTCCCATCAATGTGTTTAAATGCTCCCTCTTGTACAAACATGCAGCAGAGTGCTGTTCTCATACATTTCTGAGGATGTTTGGAGCAGGATTTTGCCTGCAGTACACACTGGCTTCTCAACTCCTGATCAAAACTTGCTGCCTACGATGTGCAACAGCTCCAGCAATTCATCTTTTCCCTTCCCTTAGTTCCTATTCATCTCACACTGTGCCTTGCTACAGAATCACTGACAGGTTTATATTGAATATGAAAGAGTTGCACACTGTAGGAAAAAACTGTGTCTTTACATAAATTACTCCACTGCATTTCTTCTCACAAAAAGCCACTTTAATCCACTTTCAGAAATCATTCTGCATGGTTGAAGTTTAGTGTCTTTATTTTCAATCCTCACAGTAACTGTGAGCAGCCTCCCAATATTCCCCACACGGTCCTGGGGGTCCTTCCATGGAAACAAGGATAAACCAATGCACCTATCCTGTGGGGCTCACAGATTCCTTTCCCAAAAATCTGGAGCCAGATTAGAAAGTTCAGACATTCAGAACACAACCAGAAATTGCATCTATTTAACAAAAACCAGCCAGTCTCTCATAAAAATGATCAACTCACCAAGAGCCAGGATGATGCTGCCACTGGGAGTTAATTTTTACCACTTCCTAAGAAAAAGTGCATCTACTTAAGTGTCCAGAGAGACACCAATGCTAAAATAAGATAAAGACATATGTAGAAGGTCAAACAATTCGTGCAATGAATTAATATCCATGAGAATTGTTCAGTCTAAATTTGCCCTATGTACTTTCTTTTCTTATATGGGAAAAAAAAAGAACAAACAAACAAAACAAAAACAAAGAGCTCCCTGGGAAGGCACAGGGATCACCTGAAATACAACTTCAGGTACAGAACGTGAATGTGATAAGGCTGCTCTTGCCATAAATGTTTGTATTGCATTTCTAATAAGACCAAACAGCTGCTGAAGTTTCATTTCCAACACAGAACATCACGACAATTTACAATAATAGAAATTCTTACCTGCCTGCTCTTTCAAGGAATACATCCCACTCTCATCCCACAAATGAGCCAAATTCTTGTTCTGTGTGTGAGTGCAACAGGGAACCACAGAGCACGAAGGCTGGATCTGTTATGAAGCTCTTTCACTGCAGTTATTTTTATCGAACAAACTGAAGAGGTTTGGGGGTTGGCAAGAGGGAAAAAAATATCATCTCTAAATACAGCTCTCATAAGCCCTGCAGTCAGGCTGTAATCAGAAATAAATGAGTGTTTATCTTCAGAGAGAGCCTGAGGCAAAGAATTGGTGTGGTATTGACAGAGCTCACATCTCAAAGCCAGCTGTTTTGTAGTTACCTGTTTCTCTCTATCCACCGTGAATCCTGTTTAATTTCAGCCTCCCAAGGCTGCTTCATTGACTCTCTGCAAAGATATTGCTGCAATTGACTCCAACAGCTCTTCTGGAGCAACTTACTCGACAGAGGTACGAGGTTTTCCCTCGATCAGAGCTCAGTTAGGTGAGGACAGCACAGTGATTTCATCACCCTACCTGAACACAATAAAAAGTTGTGGATTTCCCATCCCTGGAAGCGTTCAGGTTGGACAGGGCTTGGAGCAACCTGGGACAGTGAAATCACTTCAGTGTGCAGAAGAAAATGAACCTTCCCAGGCAGTGTGGCAGCTGACTCTTAGCCAAGGCAGAGGTAGAGAGCTGGTGTAGCACACTGGATTTGCAGGAGGATCTGTCAGTGCTGAAGGGTTATTTTAAGCCCAGCTCTTTGTGTGTTGCATTGATTACTGGTCCAGAACCAGCATGTCGGGGAAAAAATGTTCTGAGAGTATTTCCAACGTCCTGCCAAGCATTTTCAGCCTTGACATGCTGCAAAATAGTGGGCATAACTCATAGTTATGAGTTACTCTGACTACCATCTTGCTCCTTTTACACATTTGATTTTCCTCGATTTTAGCAGCTGCTGCCTCAGGTTGATTTAAAGGGAGGAACATATTCCATCCACCATCTGATCTCTAATACTTTCTGCCACTTTGCAAGGGGTATGCAGCACAAATTGCTAAATCCTGTGGGTTGTGAGAGATCAGCTGCTAATTTAAGGCTGCTTTTGAGGGATGAATAACATTGCATGGAATAAATAGAATCTGCATCACGTAATGCCTTTGGTGCCTGTTTATCTCATGCTGTGGCAAAATGGTTTTGCATGCAACAATGCAACCAAATGGCATCTACTAGAATTCATCTGATACACCTTCACACTTCATATATAAGCAGTTTTTCTGAAAGGGGATCCACTCTACATGAGTCTAAACTTTGCTTTAAACACAATACAGTTATGGCAATTCTAGAGCAATGCAAATGTTCCCAGCTACTCCTTTGATTTTTAGTGGCTGAGAAGGGATTTTCCTCCTCCTCCAAGCTGAATTTCCTCCATAAACTTTACTATCTTAACAGAGTCATCTGAATTCTTTTCGTTGTGACTCATACATGGTACCTTCTCTGTGAGACATGCATTGAAATGGATGGAAAAATGTATCTCATCTGTACATAAGTACCATGTAAGTGCTTTTTCATGAATAGGGCATTTCATCTTTCATCTAGTGCTGAGTGGGTGAAAGGAAACATACACAGCTGCATCCTGAAAAGACAAACTCAGCATTAGAGTCTGTCATTAAAGTTTCTTGTAAATTCAAACAAAAATTACTCAACTCAAACTATTCATTGATGCCAAATCACAACTGGGGCTTTGTTTGTACTTAAAAAAAACCCAACTCTGTTCCAAGCTTAGTAGTAACTTTTCTAAATGTTCAACAACTTTAATTCTTTAAGCAATGACACATCAGATAAACCTCAGCCCATTAACCAAGGAACCACTTTGTTTATTACAAAGTGAAGCAGACTCAGAGCCCAAAGTGGAAAACCCAAGAAAGCTCTAAGCATTCTCAAAAAATTTCTAATTAGTTATCTCTAAAATATCACCAGATAAAATTCTTGCAGGTAACTGCTGGCTACACCTAATTAAGCAAAACCTTTTTGATATAATAGCATTATCCTGCTTCCAGCTTCCTAGAAAAGTGTTTATTCTGCAGAAGTCAAGGAACATTTACTTCCAAAGTCTCCTACCACTATTCCTAATTATATCATCAAAGGCTTGGTCTCCATCACTCACTCCTCTGTAGTCTGTGCTTTTTAACTATACAAAAATAAATTTTTATTTAACAGTTTATAAGATCCCACCATTCTGAAGACATTTCTGCAGCTCTACACCCCAGGCATTGTGGCCTATTGAGGTATGTGTGGTTGGTGGAGCACACACTTGATGTGGAACTAAAGCCATTTAATAATGGATTAAACTCTCGTGATTGTCCTCTCCTATCTTGCTGTCATCACATCTAAAGAACAGCACTTCTATCACAAGCTTCAGAAGAGTTCAAATATCTCAACTTACTGATTTCCACCAGTGGAGGAGAGAGGATGTGCTGCACTCTGTCACCAGCCTCTCAAAATTGTCACAGCTCTTGATGCTGTTCTCATGACAGGGCAAAAATCCAGCCCAGGAATCTGCACAAAGCCCCCAGTTCACAGCAGTCATAACTAAAGGGGGAAAAACCCATGCTACATATGGAACCCAGTGAGTAAATACTGCAATATCCAGGACAATAAAAAGTAAATCTGTTCCTCAGCCACTGAACCATTGACTCCTTGACTTGACTCTCCATTCCTGCAGGTTTCTCCTGTGTTTGGCATCAGTGTGCTTGTTTTCCACTTGGAAAGAACACAACCACAAATACCTTTTCATGCCTTACACAGCGCTTAGCTGGCCTCCAGATTGTAAACAAACAAGATAAAAATCTGAGAATGTTCTTTACTCAATTTCCATGAAAAGAAACCAAGGGGAAAAAGAAATTAGAAAAGCAAACCAAAACCCCAACTCTGCATAATGATGAGTGTACCAAGAGAAATTTGGCATGCACCCCCTCACACCCTTCCTCTTCTGCAATATTTTCTGCAGTATAAAGACAACATTTAGCTTAGCAAATGAGATGGTCTTTATTTGTGGGCAGAGGAAACCCAAGGCAAATGCTCCAAGAGACTTTTTTTTTCCTGATGGATATGTTAATTACATAACTTCTGTTATTGGGAAAGTGTCCCAAACTAACCTTCCACTCTCCCTCTGCTCAAACTGCAGAGGGGTCAAAATTCACTTTTTAAGGTTTTGAAGTGAGAAATTGAGAAGACAAAGCCCACGTTTGATGAGCTCTGAGATAGCACAAGTGCCTTATTCACATCTTTACTGATCCCTCCCTGAACACCTTTTGGAGCTACACAGGGATGCCTGGGACCAGGATGCTCCAAGATCTGCACTGTGGGACAGAGCATCTCCTGGGACAGCCCAGAGGTCTAAGGAGATAGGGAGCAGCTCCAGCCAGAAAGCTCTCACTCCCATGAAAAATCCCCACGTTCCTGGAGGCAGCAGAGCACAAAAGTGAACAGTGGGAGGTAAAATGAGGTTTTATTTTTAAGCAGCAGTGCTTGTTGATGTATTTGGTTCCAGACAAATAGAGGGGGACACAGAGCAGCTACAGGACACTGCAGCTGAAATGGCACCAACACGAGCTCTGAGCTCGGGTTCCACTGCTTGAAATAAACCCTTCACTGAGACAAATCACACAGGGAATCTGAAGTGACACAAATTCCATCAACTGCAGTTGGCAGCCAGACTTTCAAGAACAGATGCATGACTGTTAATGATAACCCCAAAAGCTCAGTTTCTAATGCAGAAAGATTGAAACTGTGTTAACATTATAAAACTGCAAAGAACTAGAAGTATCTCCAGAATACATCCCACAAAATACTCTGCAGGAGCTTACAAACTCCAACTTTAGCAGAATTAACATATCTAATAAAAAAAAATCCCCAGCAAAAATGCCTCCCAAGTTTTGAAATGCATTTCCATCTGTTAAATTTCTCTATTGCTGATGGTGTTTACCTTGAGTCAAAGATATGAATCTTTGATTTCATGAGATTAATGTAATAACTTGGTTTAGGCTGTTAATGCATTCAAAGCTCTTAAACATGCAGGAGACTAAGAAGGCATCAAGAGCATACAGATACATTTGGAGAGGATGTTTTTAATGCAAAATAAATTAGAAATTCCTTAATCTATTTCTGTAGCAAGGACTACACTGACATAAAAGCTTCCTGGGATGTCTTAGGCTGGAAGAGATGGCTTCCAAGCCCATTTATTCCTTCTAAGCCCTGCTACATAACCTAAATAATAACACTAAGGAAAAACCTTAAAGCCTTATCAAGTGAATGAGGACTCAAGCTTTGAGGAATGCAATGTTCATTTCTCTAAAGTGACCCCTGGCCACAATGAAGCAATGATAAATAAAATATGCATATTATATGCAGATAACTGTAGAGAAAAAGGCTGTGTTGGTCAGCAGAAGAGCTCAGCCCAACTGATGCATCAAGGTGCAAGAGGAAACACTTCTGTTGGTCCTCAGATCCAGAGAAATGTGAAAAAACAGCTCTGTCCTCAGCTGTCCTATCACTAATGCCACTGAGTTACGTTTTAGTGGGCACTAAAAGGAGCTGTATGGTTTTGGGAATAAGGCATGGTAGAAGCTGCCCTGTGCTCGGCTTCCTTGACACTTTCCACCCTCAAGAGCAGTGTTTAAAAAGCACAGCAGGTGCCTCCACAAGCTCTATCCATCACTGTCTCCTGCAAAGATCACTCCATGCCCATAGCTAAAGACAGCAGCATGCAACAAAATGCCCAGAAATGCCAAGAAATGCCACATATTCCATCCAATCTTGGGGGATGTGACTCAGCAGCTGGGCTGGAGCAGGTTTGGACACTGCAGCCCCTCCACCCTGCTTTATGGCCTCTGCAGGAGACATCCTAAGAGCAGTGCCCACACCCCAGAGCTCTGGCTTCACAGCTCCAGTGTGAGGGCAGCAGCCTCATCAGGGAGTTGTTAAGGCTGGAAAAGACCCCTAAGATCACAGAGTCCAACCATCAAACTGCTGCCTTCACCACTAAACCACCATCCCCACCCCAGCACTGTCACCCAGCTGGGAGAGCCCCCCTGAGCCTGAACCCAAACTGCTTGTCTTGGTTGAGTTTTTGCATCCTGAGCTGCTGTGGTGCCCCTGCCATGGAAACCTCCACCCTCTGGCCAAAGAACTGCTCCAGGAGCTCCTCCCTCTGCTCCTCTGTCAGGGGGGAGGTGACATCTGCAGTGTGGTGACACCCTGGTGCATCTCCTCTGTGCTCCAGGAGCTGATCTGCAGAGCTACAGACCAGAGTCCACAAGGGAAGGCACCCAGGGATGGCTTCTCTGGCCCTCCTGGACTCAAATTAAATGTTGGACAAGGCTTGGAGCAGCCTGAAAGGGCTGGAATGAGATGAGCTTTAAAGTCCCTTCCAACCCTAACCACTCCTTCTACATGAATAACCAAGTCCTGCTCGTTTTACAGCAGTTGCTTCAGTATGTGGAAAATTAGGCATTCTAGAACAGCATCCTAGGTGCAGCTGAAAGAAGTCTCACCACTGATCATTTGATTTAATTTGAAGTTTTTCCTGCATGCTTAAATCCTGGAAAATGCCTGCAGCATCCAAACCATTTTTAATCAAAGTAAGTGACTGCAGAAGTTCAGAATAATCTATAAACTCAAAAAACTCACAGTACTTCTCATTTAGTGAAAAAATAAATCATATGCTGATAACACACCTCTGTTTCTTTATTGCATGGCTCAGTGGTTTAAATTACACTTTGAGAAGAACAGAAAATCAGAATTAAACCTTACAATTATATGGGTTTCTTTCTTTGCATGTGAAAAGTTGCATTTGATGTTATTCTTACTATTCCTCCTTTAGGAAGGAATAGTATTAGTACAGTATTATATAGCATAATAGTGTTCCTTTAGGAAGGAATAGTATGTTACTTGTATAGGGCCAACAAAACTGATCTGGAACAGACAAAATGTTTTATCCAAACACGGATAAAGTTAAATACAACGTGTATTATTTTATCAGTGTTTTTACAGAGACACTTCTGCCCAAGGTGATAGCTAATTAAACGGGAAAATGCAATTGTAACCATCGATGCCATACACAGGAGCCTCAGCCCAGAGTGCACTCCAGTGTGTCTTGGGGTTTGGTGATGGTCCAGAAAGGGTGTGTAACTCCCAACATCAGACCTCAGAGTGCTTTCCAAAGGTGCTTCTCCATCTCTGGGTGACAAAATGACAGAGTTCTGACATGTGTCACCTGTAATATCATTTGGAATAAAACGGTACAAGTCCAAGAAAAAACTTGATCTCCTAACTCACCATCCAGAATCCCATTACCTGGGAATTGAGGGATTTTGAATGAAATTCAGATACGTGTTACACAAGACAGAATGCCACCAGCAATCCAATTGCTAAATAAGCCATCTAAGGCAGAGAGCATTGACTCTGACTTTCTCCCAGTAACCATATTAAACAGAATGAATTTCAGCCTTTCATAAGCTCAACAGACAGAGAAAGTGAATTTTCCCAGCTTCCCAAGCTGCAATCACACTCCCCATCCCAGAGCTGTGCCAGAATCTCCCTGCACAATAGTGGCAGGGAGCATTTTTGGGGCCAGAGCTGGCAGATGGCATTTTCAGGAGCAATGGTGCAAAACCTGCAGTAAGGAAATTAAACCCTCCCTGTCATAAACAACTCCCTGTTAAGAACTGGAGCCCTCATTAATATAATTGGTTTCATACGAGGTGCTAAAATACAAATTTTCTGCATTTGGAAGCCAACACTGTTTCTATTAGTTAAGGAGTGTTTTGCTCACCTCTATTTTTGCTCCAGCACAGAGGAAAAAGGGAGGGGAAATGTGTCATGTACTCTGCCTCCAGCTAGAGAATGCCATGCTAGAGTACATTTTTCACCTCAGATGAAAAATGAAGGCAGGTAGCCTTTCAGCACAGCCACTCCTGAGGACTGAAATGGAAAATTATTTGGAGAGCAGCTCTCACATCATTCACTCAGAGCTGTGGATTTACATCCTCCAACCTGCCTGAGATCCACAGAGTGAGTAGGACTCCACCCCAAGCTGAAATCTGAGGGAGAAGACATTTAAAATGTAAAAACAATCTACACTACTACTACTGGGAGGGGAAAAAAAATCACTAATCATTGCCCTTCAGGAAAGCACTCAATTTTCAGCCTTTCTGCTTCAAGTCCAGAAAATTAAATTTCCTCTTTTTAATGGTGCTGCCCTTTGAGTACAGGCCAAAAAAATGAAAGAGCATGAGGGTTATGTTACCAGGGAGCAGAAAGAGAGCCTGCACCTCTCAATTTGGCATCTCTGGTAATGGGAGGGAAAATCCATTGGAGCAGGACACACACCCAGGGACAGGAGCCCTTTGCTGGCTCTCAGTGGTGAGGAATTGTCACCTCCTCCAGCCAAGCCAGGAAATCCAGCTTTGCTTTGGGTACCAAGGGTTGTTTTTCTCCTTTACAGACACATGCCCATCTACCTTTGCTCCACTGCAGCCTTTAAACCCTGAGGGTGAACTCGAGATATTGGTCTCTGATTCCAGAAGTATTCCTCTCCCTCTCCACGAGGAATTCCACCTTCTCTATGACTTTAAAACTCCTCTCACTGCTTTTAACCTGGCTGCAGATGAATATCTGTGTGAGCCATTGGCTGAAGTGTCTTTAATGCTACAACAGTTCATAACAATAAACCCATCCGATCTGTGAAATGTACATTCCTCCTTCTGAAAATGGAATAAGCCTATTAATTATTTTCTTAAAGACTGAATCTCAAAATGGCACTGCTGACATTTAAGGCTCATAAAAAATGCAAGTCTGTCTGATTTGTGAGAAATGAGTTTATATGATCTATTTTAAGATGAAAATATTTATCAAGGAAGACAGTTGCCGATAGGAAACACAAACAGAAACAAAGACACTTACAATAAGTTGCCCTTTTTTTTTAAATCTTTTCAATGCCAAGGGCATGCTTCTCCCCAGAACAGTGGTGCACAAAATAAGTGACATCTGGTGGCTTTAAGCTGTAATAGAATAAGGCACCTCATTTCAACGCTGTTAACCAAATCAGTTTTTAAATTTACTGCTTCTTAGTGAAGCTTTTTGGATGTTTTATTTATTTATTTTCACGCAGATACTTCTGAGGCCCCTGGGCATCACAATCCTTCTTGCAGGGTGACAACTGCTGTTATCCAATTAAAGTGGGACTGTCATATTCACATCAGGAAAAACACAACTTCACAAAGGAATTTGGAAGGCACAGGAAAAGAGCACTAAGATTTAGCTGGGTAGCACCAGTGAGAATTACACAGAGCCAGGCTACAGGAAAAGGCTCTGCAGAATTTTGTGAAGGAAATCCTTTACCTGCTCCAATTACTCACATGCTCAAAGTAATTAATATCAACTCAGGTCTCTCTGAATTGTCTTCCATTGGATTTTAATTAAACCCAAAAGAAACAGCTGCATTTTTCATTCTGAGTTTAGCAGCATCCTGGTGGCTACAACTTTTACAAATTTGAAACAGCTTTTCCCCTTTTCATGCTTTATTGATCCTCAGCAATGGCCACATCTAATCCAGCCAAGCCTCCTGCACCTAAACCTGCACTCCAGACATAAAGCAATTACAACTCCCCTTCAAACTCCTCCAGCCAGAAATACACTTCTCTTTTAGAAAGCCATAAGCCTCTCCTGGATAATTAATAGAAGTACTGTCAGCCAGCCTCAATTAAAATTACAGAATTGCTGGCACTGCAATATCAAGGCTTGCAACACCAATTTCTGCAGTAATAAGTATTTATGGGGGGAAAATAAATCTGTAAGCACTATGTAACAGAAATGAGATGAAAGATAAACAGACTCTAAATATTTATCAGCAGAGGAAGTCCAAAAATATACCAGTAAAGATGGAGCGGATGGCAGCTAAATCCAGACCGTTGAGGGTTCCTCGAAGGATGTGCAAGGAGGAACTTCATTTTCAGCTTGACATGGCTAAATCAAATTAATTCCTTCCTCCTATTCAATTGCTGCATGGAAACTCCTGATGCCAAAAGGACAAAGCTAAAAATGTCCCCAAACCCATGTCTGAAGGTTGCACTTGCGCCCTGCAGCACTGCAATAAATAAAGAGCTGGACTTTGGGGCTTTTCCATCATTTTAAGGCCTAAATATCCCTAAGAGGAATGTCCACCTGCATGGTTGGCTTCCCTCAGCACTGAAAGGGGGCTCCACATCTGCAGCATCTCCATAAAAAGGGGCCTCTGGGATAGCACAGCTACTGAGGGGTTATTTCAAAGAGAAATATTATTTCCTGCTCACATTCCCTCATCCCCACCAGACATTATCTTCACCTCGAGACCTCCTGGCTGAGCTAAATAACATATGCACAGAAAAGCACAGCTGAATGGCTTTAGCTCCAGCCACTCATCAAGAAGAAAACTCTTAAAGATCCCATTTCAATTTATTTTTCAAAATGCTGGCATGCTGAAGTCAGCAGGAAGACATTTCAGTGAGTTTAATGAAACCAGAGGTTCATCCAGAGAATTGCTGTTTGGAATGAACTCAGTGTTTATGTTATCTCATTTGAAACCTTCCAAGTTTTTTGTTAAATGCAACTTAATGATATTTGCTATTTTGGAATTATTTGCTATCTTTCAAAACACAGAAAGGAGGGTATTAAAGTTCTGCACTGTAAAATATTTAGTGATGATGGATGGGATATTCTTGTTTCAGTAACAGGCATGGTTTTTAACACATAAATATTAATTGTCATAAAGTGCCTGTTCATTTTGCAGTTTTGGAAAGCTTTAGATTGTAGGAATTGTAATAGTCCAAAAAAAGATACTGTTGGTATTTACATATTTATCAGCATTTTCACAGCACATTTTTAGGGCTTTTTTCCCCATTTATTATCCAATGTATCAGCACAGCAAGACAAAAAAAAAATGGAAAACTGGAGAGATGACTACACCCAGTTAATGGGCATCATTACAGGAAAACATTATCAAAACTCAGCAGAGGCTTTTTATGCATTCCCCTGTATTACACCAAAATGAGTTATTGCAGCATTCTAACTTAGTGCTAAACCAGGAAATGCTCAGTTTTTACAGCTGCAGCAGGAATGAGCAGCAGGTGAGTGGAACCCATCTGAGAGAGTTATTGACTCCAGGTAAAAGCTGCTCCCTGACAAGCTCTGGAGCATCACCCAGATTTTCCAGCCTTGTCACACTCCTGAGTGAGCAGAGGGCTCTGAATTCCTCCAAAACAATGGAAAACTGTTCCCACTGCCACAAGATTCTGGTCCCCCTCACACCAGTGAAACCCAACAGGTGAATTACTCTGCTTTAGCCTGATGCCAGATAAATCCACGTGGGATTTCCATGGATACCAATCTACATTGCATTTACTCTGCTGTGTATTTTTCATTTTGCTGATCTCCTCAGCAATGCTCAAAGATCTACCCTGAAGGGTTAAAAGCTTCCCTGCTTAAAATCACCTGATGTCAGACAAATTTTTATTTCCTTTTTCCTCAATGAGAGGATCAGCTCAGATTCCACTCTTCCCTTCTGCTCACCTCTCACATCTCATTTCTTGTTTTAAAGATGGTATAAATAGCTTTGCAAAGTAATTCTAATACTAAATGTCAAGTGCAATAGTGGTTTTGTTCTGATTTATCCTTATCTGATCCTCAGGCAAGTTAATCCTCAACCTGAGAAACTGTTTTCAGAGCTTTATAATTGATGAAACTTTTCATCTAAATTATTTACTTTACGAACGGCTCCAGCGAGTTGCTCAGGGCATAAAGCTGTAGTACTCCATGCTGGAGTGCTCAAGAACATGTTTTTGTCTCCTTAAATTAAGAGCCCATCACTACATCTCGTGCTGCAGTTTCTATTGGCAGTCTTTAATGCACAGCAGGGTTTTTATCTGAATTTTTATGGCTTGCAATAGATGCAGTTACAACCCAGATGTCTCCGTGTTATTCCAGCCCCGAGCTCCAGGGAGACACAAAGCAGGCAGAACATCCCTGATCCTGAAGGTGTGACTCTTACAGTGTGAACCAGTATTGCTTCCCTGGAATCACCTGGGCACGGGCTCAAAAACCTGATGGACACCTTCAAAACCTGCTCCTCTTCCACTGCAACAGCAGCACCCAAAATCCTTTCCAGAAACAGCCCCAGGAAATGTCCTCAGGCTTCAGCAATCCCAAGGACAAGCTGTACAGCAGCAGCAGCAGCCCTAAAAATGCACTAGGAAGGGGTGGAAGACAAGAGCAGGATCCCAAACACCAGCCTAACACAGTGAAATACAACTACAAAATGATGAACTTAAAAATTTGAGATCCATTATCCATTTAATTTATTTAACATTACCAATATCTGTTTAACATTATCTAATATCTACAGAGCTAAGCAAAAAAAGACAAATTACAACTAAAAAGTAGCCCAAATCAAAGAGGCTGGGAAGGAATATTAGATAAGGTATTTGATGGGCTTGCAAAGGAAGTGTTGGTTTTAAGAGCTGCTGAAGAATTTTCAGGAGATGAAGCTCCCCAGTGAGGAGCTGGGCCTGCAGGCAAACCCATCTCATTATGTGATACATTCTCCTAATAAACTATTAAACCATCCTTCTCCATTTCCTCCTATTTCTAGCTTCACACAGACAAACCTCCTGGCTGCACCAGTCAAAGAGTTCTTTTTCTTTGGATTAATAGATTCTGGCACTCACACCATTATATCCCAATTTAGGCACAGCAAGGTTGACACTGAGCTCTTACATTTCCTCCAAATTATGGGCAAAACCTTTCAGATTTCTGCTTTTCCTGAGGTCTCTCCTATTTGTTGGTATTAGTGCCAGTTCTGAAGCACTTTAATTAAGAGCTTTTTCTCCACACTGCTCCAAGAGCTGAAATATGGCAAACCATCCAATATTAGTAACTCACATCCATGTGCTGCCCTTCCTCAGAGCACTCTTTCAACACTACAAGGCTTCTTCCATGCTGCACACAAATCTTTATTTTTTTTGGCCTTTGTGTCTTGCAGTTTTTCATTTTTCAAAGCAGTCTTATCTTGTTTCCTCTGTATGACTTTGAACTTTACATTTTGTCTTCACTCTCGTCTGACCCCAGAGTTCTTCCCAGCTCGAGCTCACCTGTAATTCAATGAGTTATTTGAAAGAAATGACCTTCCCTCTATTCCATGCAATCCTGAGAAGTTACAAGTCTAACTTAAACATGTTTAAGCCAAACACCTATAAATGCAGAACCGAAGTAAAATATAATAATACAAAAGCCTTTTTCACTCTCATCAGTTTTTCTAGTTTTATGGTTAGATAGCAGGGTACATTCACCCACACTGAAAATCAAGGTTTTTATAACAGGAAAAAAATATCTCCTCGTGAAACTTATTTTTTCCTACTGGAAGGCGTGAAGCAAATGGAAAATGTCACTTCGAGTATTTTGCTATTTAGGTACAGATCTGCACCTTTTATAGTGAGGAACAACCCACCTTAGATACAGATTTGGCTTAAAACCCCCATTTATTTACAAAATGCTGTGCTTATTTGGTGAACAAATGATAAGTAAGTTTTAGAATATTAAGTGTGTATTTGGTGCTGCTTGGTATATAAACAAATAAAATCCTGGGTTGCTTCCTTGCCACACCAGCTCTCCACAGGGTTGGGTTCATGTCCAAGGAAACCCATGGCACAGGAGGCAGCCACGTGTCCCCCACCATCCCAAATTCTGCAGGGGCTGTGGCTGCTCTCAGCAAACCAACAGGGGAAGGTTCACACCACCAGGAGCTCCAAAAATGTGTCTGGAGTTGAGGTGAACCCCCTCATTTGTGGCAAGGTCAGAAGGAAATCAGCAGCCAGGTGCTGAGGTTTGGGAAACAAGAGTTTCAGGCAGCTCAGGCTGTTGTGGGAGCTGGAGGAAGATGGATCTGGGGATGAGAAGAGGCAGCAGGGTGGAGTTGGAGGGTTGATACAGGAGAGGTGCTCCAGGATAGAGCAACCAGAGGGCTGGAGCATCAGTCCTGTGAGGAAAGGCTGAGAGGGAGGATGTTCAGCCTGGAGAAGCTCCCTTCCAGAGCCTAAAGGAGCTCCAGGAGAGCTGGAGAGAGACTGGGGACAAGGGATGGAGAGACAGGACACAGGGAATTGTTTCAAATTGACAAAGGGCAGGGTTAGCTGGGATATTGGGAGGGAATTGCTCCTTATGAGGGTGGGGAGGGTGGGCAACCCTGGCACAGGGTGCCCAGAGCAGCTGTGGCTGCCCCTGGATCCCTGGCAGTGCCCAAGGCCAGGTTGGATGAGTTTGGGGCAGCCTGGGACAGTGGGAGGTGTCAGAGTTGGAACTGATGAGCTTCCAGCTCCCTTCCCACACAAACCAGTCTGTGATTCTGTCTTGTGAGGGGACAGAGGCAGTGGGACAGTGTGTGCCAGGGTGCATCACTCCTGCTCACATCCACCACCTCCCCAGGTCTCTCCTCCTCACCACAGCTTCCCTGGCACTGCCATCAGCCCCCAGTACCCATCAGGACAACATTGTCCCTTCTGTTTCTTCTTGCAAGGCATCACCTGCTTATCTTCCCTCCGAGAAACTAAAGCTCACAAGCCACGTTCAACAGCTGCTGGAAACCAGGTGTAACATAAATTAATAAATATTCCATGGAAAAGCTACATTAACTGCTTGCCCCTAAAGTGCTGTTTAGTGGCATGTCAGGCACAGCTGTGTAATCAAAGGATTACAGTGCTCCCATTGCAAGGCTCTCCACCTCCTCGGGAGCTTCCCTGTCTCCCTCGCCTGTAAAAACCCAGCCCAGGCACCAGGACAGAATTGTAATCATGTCTTTGAGCCCTGGAAACACAACCCAACAGGCTGTGGGGACAAACACAACATGTTTTCTGTCACATACACAGGCAGCCACACACATTTTTAAGAGAATGGGTCAGCAAAGCTATAGATCATTAGTTCATTTTAGTGGAATTGCAGTGTAAGTGGAGAGATGGATGCAATTCAGGCTGCTTAGAAATAAGAACTTGCAGGAGGTTACAGATCCCTTCCCCTTGAATAGCTGTATTTAGAGTTCAGATCTGACACCACACTTGGCAAGAAAAACAGGGCACTTCACTAAAAAACATAAATAAATAAGAAATACTAATTTGTGGGGGAAAGCGGTGAAAAAAATGCTCTCTGGTTGGAAATCTACCATGTTTTTCCACAGCACTTTGGATTCTTCTAGCTGTGCAACATAACTCCAGCCAAGGAGTATGGTGGGAATTTAGGATTACCCCTCCCTGTGTGAGGTATGGAGGAAAACAGGTGAGTTAAAAGGGAAAATGGGAGTCTAAAGACAGCAACTAATGAGCCCAGTTCAAACCAGGGTACATCTTCTGCAAACCCTCTGAGATGTTTGAAACAGTGTTCTACATCAGGAAAGCACCCAGAGTAGCACTGAGTGATTTATGAGCACGTTTCCTCGGAATTTATGACTGTGGGATATACATTAACTGTAGGAGTAATTAGGAGGGAGAGGGGGATATCAGTATCTGTTTGTGTCATGGCTTTTCTTCACCTAAGTGATGTATCTGTGCTGGAAGGGAGACACAGCTGGGTGTTCCAAGTTCCTAAATCCACGTGCCATTTAGGTGAGATCAGCCCTCTGCTGCCACCTCACCTCTGGAGAATTTGTATCAGCACCCAATGGGGACACAATGCTGAGTTACAACAGTGAGATTTTGCACTGTGAACATACAAGGAAGCACTCAGTGTGGGAAAAGTAGTTTATCCTTCCTAGTGAGCAGAGGAATTCCATAAGAAATCCTTCTTGGCCAGCAATAACTCATCAACTTTGGCAGAGTTTGCTGCCATCCCCCAAACCTCTTGATCTTCAGTATAAACCAAAATTTTGAGAGTTGGTTCAGCACCAGGCCACACCCCATCCTTAAAAACACCTTCAGTAACCCTGAAATCACCTGGGCTGCCAACAAAAGCTCTGATCACTGAAACTCTCCATTCTCACAGAGCTCCTGCCACAGGTTGCTCAAAATAATGTTAAATTAGAACAAAAGCAGTAGCTTAATTGCATCTCTGTGGTTATGCCTAAATAATCCTACCCTTGTTAATGCTGCTGGTGGATTACACACCTTCATCCTTCCCCTTCAACCACGTGAAATAATTCAAATAGGAGAGTCTGCTTCACCCTTCTCATTTCTATGATTTCCGGATACCTACTTTTAGTTTAGCAATGAAGATAAAATTCCATTACTGCCTTCCATTGCATTAGTGGAATTAAGTGTTTTGCAATGTAAATCTCCACTGTTTCATCATGTTCCTGTTACAAACCACCAAATAAAACACTCTAAATTTGAGATTAGTCCTCCCATGACAAAATCTGAAACATAAAACTATTTTGCTATTGATTTCAGAACTGCACGGTGGCTGCAACTCATACACACAGGATCTAAGTGCTATTAAAAAAAAAAAGGGGAAATAAAGAAGGTAGTTTCACTACTAAATCTTAATACACGTAGTTTCCTCCTTTCTGCATTCAAATTGATTTTCTTTCTTTTGGCATGTGAAGAGCCAGATGAATCCTTTGACTCAATGCCCAAGAGTGAAATGGCACCAGCAGCAGCAGCAGCAGCAGCAGCAGAGAAGCTCTCAGGCCATGAGACGTGTGACAACATTTTAATCATTGACAGAAAAGAGGCTTCAAGGCAGCTACTCCATCAGTGCTTGCTGGTTTTAAGTGAGATTTACTGTTTATGAGTGACTGTATATAAAAAACATATCTATGTCTATAAATGGCACAGATATAAATATATGTTGGTTCATGTACATTTGGGGATGTTTTATTGATGCAAATTTCCCTCTCTGCCAAAGATCAAGCAGTCCCCAGTTAGTATCAAGTGCAATGCTGTTCAATCAGGTGTTTGTTTATCCAAACGAGCACATACGATTTTCAGTTAAATCTTAAAAATATTTACTTTTCATGAACAGTTCCAGCAAACTTTGAAATTTAATCTGTGATATGCCCAGCTGGCCGCTCTGCTCTTTTTTTTAAGTCTCAAAACACGAAAGAACGTGTTTGTTCTACACGAGATGATGATGATGATAGGTTTTTGGTCTGGCTAACAATTCAAGAAGTGAAACCATTCTGATGTCATATGCAAGGAAGTCAGTGTGAAAGGGACTTTAGGCCGTAGAATGACATAATAAATAAAATAAAATTTTAAAACATTTCCAAATCTGAGCGTTTGGTAGGTGTTTGGATGCACTATCCAAGCAATACCCTCACATATCCTATTAACCTACAAATCTGTCTGTGCCTAAGACAGTCAGATCACTGCAGAGTACGGCTGTAGTATTACAATGAAGCAGCAGGGGAAAATTTTAAAAAAAGAAGAAGAAGAAGAAAAAGAGAAGCCCATGTACGAGATCGCCAAAGTTAAGCTGGTGAATTGTTGCTTAACAGACTCTGACCATAATAACCCGTCACGGAACCTCGCCTGCATTCTCAGCAGCTATGAAGCTATTTTTAACAGCCTTAAGAAATACCCCTCTTCACCCAAAAATACCCCCGCGAACTGCAGCGTGCCGGCCCGGCTCGATGGCGGTAGGATGCGCTGCCGGGGCTGAATGGCTCTTTGAGCAGAGCCCGGTCCGAGCGCCCGCTGCTCGCACCCCGAGCCCAGCGCCGTGCGCGGCTGCGGGACCGGCCCGGCCGGTGACAGCACCCGCGACACCGCTGTCCCCGCGGGCTCCGACCCGCTCCGGGAGGGTTCCCCCGCTCCTGCCGAGGCTCTCGGGGATGCCTTGGGGATGTCCTGGGGATGCCCTGAGGCTCCCGGGCTGTCCCAGCCTGCCGGGGAGCGGGGACAGCGCTGTGTCCCTCGCTTAGAGCCCCGCGTCCCCCGAGCCCAGCCGTGCCCAGCGCTGCTCCCCGCACAACTTCCCGCAAAGTCCCGCTGCCTCCAAACTTGGGGAGCCGCGGCCTGGGGACCCCCTGCCTTCCCGCAGCGCCCATCCCATCCCCATCCTCATCCCATTCCATCTCCATCCCATCTCCATCCCATCCCCTCTCCTACCTCCGCCGCCTCGGCTCGGCTCTGCCCCGCGCCCGCCGCCTCCGCCGGCTCTGCCCTGGGGGAGGGGGGCGGAGGACGAGGAGGAGGAGGAGGAGGAGGAGGAAGGGGGAGGGAGCAGCCCCGCCGCTCCCCGGCCGCGCTGCGCAGCCCGGGAGGCGGAGTGCCGGCGCTCGGCTCTGCCCCACGGCTCCCGGGCCAGGGGGGTCCCCCCGGGGATGGGGGTGCGGGGATGGGCTGCGGGCAGAGCGGGGGATGCGCCGGGAACCCCCCGGGGAGGGATGCTGGGCATCCTCCGGGCATCCCCCGCGGCATCCCGAGCCCCCAAAACCTCCCGCGGCATCGCCGGGGAATGGATCAAGAGAATCCAGAAGGAGATGAGCCCCTCCTGAGCCCGGCAGGAATTCGGGGTGTCCCCGGCGAGCGGCAGCACCGGCATCCCGAGTGCGGGTGTGCAGGTAAAGGTGAGCCCGAGGAGAGCTGGGGCTCGGGAGCTGCCACGGCTCCGGGGATGGAGAGAGCCCGACCTTCTCTGCTGCACACCTGGCAGGCTGCAGGCAGCATCCCCTGCCCTGCTCCGGGCTGGGAATGGAATGGCAACAACAAAACGGGGCTAAGAAGCCAAAGTCTGCTGCTCAGTTCAATGCAGAGTTTGTTCTCAAACAAGAGATCCTACCTATATATATATATGTACATATATGTATGTATGTATGTATTTACCGTGAATATACATAGAAACGGTTACACTGTCAGAGGGCAAGCTGAGGTTAAATTTTAGGAAGGAATTCTTCCCTGTGAGGCTGGGAGTCCCTGGGGTGCCTAGAGAAGCTGCCCCCGGATCCCTGGAAGCGTCCAAGGCCAGGTTGGGCTTGGAGCAGCCTGGGATAGTGGAAGGTGTCCCTGCCCATGGCAGAAGGGTTGCAACAAGGTGGTCTTTAAGGTCCCACCCACCCCAAACTGTTCTATGGTTCTATGATGGTAAATACATGGTTAAATGTGTAGTCTGGTTATTAAGTCTGTGACACACACACACATTCTGTCTGAGATGCAGCACACACCATTTCCCTCAAAGATTTAATGCAACACTTGCAAAGCCAGTATTATCAAAGGAAAACACTTCATATTTCCCTCCTTACACTGCTAAGCTTAAATCCACGTGTTTAATACTCAGTGATATTATTTCTAAGAGTTTGAAGTGAGGAAGCACGAGCTGAACATGAAAGAACAGTGAATTCTCTATTTTAGTACTTCCTTTTGTGATCAAGCCCATCTTTGGTTTTAACTTTCAGGAGCATCTAAAATTCACACAGCTCTGTGGGAATCTGTTTTGCACGGAAACCATATGTACCTTAATAGTAAAATGCAAAGCAGAAGTTTACAAATTACACAGCTCTGATTGGGAGCCAAACAAATTAAAGCTTTCAAGCAGGTGATTTTGCACCTGTAAGACCATATAAAAACTTTAAAAATATTTTAGAAGCCACACATGCACACATTTTCTACAGCACCACATATGTATCTCTGTTCAGATTATATCTGAATCTCACCTGGTTTTTAGGGGAAAAAAACACCCAGAATAAAGATCCTGACAAGGTGAAACCTGTGATTTATAAAATAATCACACATATTCAGCATTTCTGTTCTGAGTTAAATATGCTGCCCTCCAAGGCCTTTTTTGGCCTCGTGGGATGCTCTGAATAGCAATTATCCTTAGCCAGATTTCTGTGTAATTACACTCCCTTCCTTTTTCTGTATTTTTAAATAACAAAAAATCAAAGAAGCTGTCATGAAAACAAGATCTTCATTCCCTGGGGAAGTCTCTGTTTACATTATTCCTCACCAAGCAGCAGCTGGAAGTAGAAATCTTGGTGGTGTTTTCCACATGTGGTAGCTCAAACCTCCAGGCACTCCCTAAAGTCCACCCATCTCACAGACACTTACAGACTGTCTTCAGCGTTACCTGGAGAGATGGGGAGGAAAATACAGACTTCAGTGGCATAATAAATCCCTCTCCAGGAACGGTGTTACCAGGAAAAATCACAGAATCAAAGAATGGTTTGGGTTGGAGGGACTTTAAAGCCCATCTTGTCCCTTCACCTTCCACTGTCCCAGGCTGCTCCAAGCCCTGTCCAGCCCATCCTTAAACACTTCCAGGGATGAGATAGCCACAGCTTCTCTGGGCACCCTGTGCCAGGGCCTCACCACCCCCACAGGGAAGAATTTTTTTCTAATATCCCATCTAACCCTGCCCTTTGTTAGTTTGAATCCATTACCCCTTGTCCTGTCACTACATGCTCTTGTAATGATTGCCAGAGGAGAAAAAATCAGAATAAACAGCCTAAAAATCTAAAAGCGAAGTCTGACCTTTAATTCTCATGATTCAGAGTTCAAAGAGGGAGGAAATGAAGAAGTTTTAATATAGAAATTATAGTAGAGCTATCTCTGACTTGATTGGTTTTCATAAAAAGAAAGGTCCTGACCTCCACCTCTGTAAATCTGATTTCTGCTGGTTGCCATGCTTACTCTGCAACATATAAAGAATCATCCCACTTTTAAAACTAGTTTGTACATATTTCTTAGCTCTGACCAGGCTTATGTGGTGAAAAAGATGGGAGAGTCCTTTAGCAGTGTTGAAAAGCAGGCCCACAATTAGTGGTGGAAACTTGTGAATTTAAAAGGTGATTTTTTTTAACCATGTGAGTCCTTTCTCCTTGCTGCTGGCTGTGGTTTGGGACAGAAATCCGGTGGACAGGTCCAGTGGCTGTGTTTGCCAGCAGCAGAGCTGTGCATTTATAGGCAGATTTAACTCTGGGATAAATAAATCAGATTGTGTCCTCAGAGCACCGCTGTAATGGGATGCTAATCCCAGGAAAAGGGCTGCTTTTCCTCCACGTGCCTATTCCAGTGTCAGCATCTCTAGGTTATTCTCACAGGGAGGGCTTAGAAATGCAGATGTTTCTGCTTTGTGCTTCCTCTCTCCCAAACTCATAAAGCAGAGGAAGGAGTTCATTGCCCGCAAGGACCAAGGGGGATTTCTCTTCCCACCCCGGCTGCTTTTGGGGAGCCCTTTTCCCATGACCTCCATCCCCAGGCAGTGCTTCCCAAAGCCCTTCTCAAGGGATGCTGCTGCAGGGTGCCAGCACAGTCATATCCTTATGTCAAATCCTAATTCCACCCCAAACAGATGTGGGAAGCGACAGGAAAAGACCAAAACTTCCCCAAAACGTCTCAGTCAAGGCATCACCAAGATGAGCTGCCAGGAGCAAAAGGACCTTCCCCAGGAGCTGCCTGAGCGGGCATCCTCAGGACTCCCCTTTTCCAGGGAAAGCTGAGGTGTGGTGGAGCTGGGAGCAATTTCCTGGGAGGGTGGGGAACCTGTAAATCCAGCCGGGAGTTCCCGTGCAGTGAGCCTGGAAAGCCACCAGGTGCTGTGGATGTTGTACTCAGCAGCTTGAGCCGCTCCGCTGAGCCGAGCCTCAGCTCAGCCTAATTCCAGGCACATTTCCCATCCCGCTGGATGCGAGGATCTGTCTGGCACAGGCTGAGCTTAGGGTGTGCAGCCCTCCAGCACCCCCAGAGATTATTTCAGCTCTCCTCCCAGCTCCAAGGCTGTGAGTTGGCGCTGTGAGAAAATTGGAGGAAGATCTGCTATTCTTAGTTGTCTGTTCTCCCGTTAAAACATTGGTGTAATTCTCACCGGGATTAATGGAATGTGTATATTTTAAAGAAATGTATTATTGCTCTCATTTTGCCCCTGGTATCCTGGCAACAGGCACATTCACATCACTAATTTCATATCTTGTACATCCTTCAGCTCTGAGTAAAGGGTAGATCAACCTTCAGATACTCTGAATGCCTTTCTTGTTGTTTTCCCAAGTTGGGTTCAGAATTATTCTTCTGGGCATGCACATCCTTGGAATGCCTCTGGGAATTCATGCTCAGCCTTTAATTGAAGGCAATGCCTTTGTCCCAGGAACAGGCAAAAATTAAAACTGAAATTTGATTAGGTAAATGTGGCAGAATCTGGTTTCTCACAATTGGTCTGTTAGATTTTAGTGATGGAAGCCAAGAGCCAGTTGCCTTTTTCCTGATGCCATCCTTTCATCCTGAGCTGTGTGTCCTTCAGCACCCTAAAGAGTTCCCTTTTATTGGTGATCTTTATCCCTCCAAGTACTTGTTGAAGGGTATCATTCCCCTCTTAGCCATCACTTAGCCAAGTGATGCATATTAAGTTCCTTTAATCTTCACTCATAACTCATTCTCTTCCGACCTTTAATCATTTTTATTGCTCTTCTTATGAATTTCTTCTAATTTGTCTGCATCTCTCTGGCAATGAGGCAGCCAGGATTTACTGCCTTGTTTTAGATACACTCTCCCTGCAGCAATGCAGAAGATGTTACCTCCTGCTACTTTCATCCACCGCTGATTTAACAATATGCTGGAGTTGTGAGGTAGCCGGGAATCAATTAAAATAGAATTTTAATGCTTCAGTGCTCAGAATTACTATAATTCTTTTGTGGCACTGCATGCAACGAGAAACCTTGGAGCCTGTGAATACCTGCTGCTTCTGGAAGCACGTGTTTGTGATTCCCGGGGCAGGCAAAGCTTCAAAACCTGCTGCATGCACAGCTCTGTGAGCCTCTGAAAGGGGAGGAAGGAGTTGTGATCCAGAAGACAGATGGAGATGGGTTCAGGTTGGCACCAGGAGCAGCTCCCGTGTGCTGCTGCTCCTCCTGGAGCTCCCAGAGAGGTGACAGCCCCCAGGGGCTCATCACAGCCACGGCAAAACTGCAGGAGGCAGCAGCCAAGAGCTTGACATTAGGCTGCTCCAAGCTCTGTTTAAATGGTTTGCTTTAATAAAAAGTTTAGGAAAAAAAAGTCTTTAGAAATCTTTAGAAGAGTCTTTTGAGCTTTGATTAATGGAGAGCTTGAGATAGCTGAGCAGCAGATTAAATGATGAAAGATGCTCTAAGACTTCTCAGGTCTGCCAAAATGATCAGGTGGCTTCTCTGGTTTTGATTCAAGGCACACACTGGGGACAACAGGATCTCTGCTGCTGGCTCCTCTTTTTCCAGTGTGAACCCAACTGTGGTTTCACATTGCTCTGGTGGATAAGGAGGGAAGGCTGTTACTCCTGGAGGTGTTTAGTTCCTCTTACAGAATATTTTTTCTCTTTCTGTCCCATACACAAACTGTGGCTGTCCAGATCTGCTTTGTGTTGTCACATTTGGTCTCTGAGCCACTGGTAGGGAATTGAAGGTTCTTTACATGCACACTCCAATTCCCTGACTTTTCACTTTCATGTCATTTATTACTCCTCCTCCAGCTCCTGAATTCAAAATGAAGTGTTTAAAATTTGATCAGGGATGTGTTCTAATGAGTACTTGGATTATATGTGTACCTTGTTTCCTTAAGTGATTTTTACCCTTTTGTCTACCTCCAGAAAAAACAGACTAACTGCTTTTTATAGGCTCTTTTCCCTACACAGTCCAGTCTTTTCTCTTTCCCATCTGTTCCTTTTCATTCATGAAGTTCCTTGCAAACCCCAGCCTTCAACAGTGGCTCAAGAATTAATAAAACAGCTTGTGGCATGAAGCACATTTACATACAAGGCATGTGCCTGCACATATGAATCTTTCTTTAAAAATTATTTACATTCTGGACAAACATCTCATAATGCTGGAGGGAAAAAAAAAAAAAGGACGGTTTCTTTTAGCCATAATTTATAAATATTTCAAGTACCAAGGCTGATTTGTTAATGCTGAGTTTGTAGGGTCTACTTGAATAGTCATGGCCTGTGCCATCCTGGTTTTTTCCTTCAGGAGCAGAGGATGGGCCCTGCCCCTGTACAACTGCAAAGAGATTAATTTCCAAGCCTGCTTTTGCTATCTGAGCCTTCATTTTAGATACAAAAATAATTTAACCTGTTAGATGTTCTATGAAAAATACCAAGATAGACCAATTGTCTTTACCTTCAAAGTTATGAAAACCATTATTAAAAAGATCAATCATGTAACCTCCTTGCTGACATAATGATAAATGTTTCCTGTGAGTGTTATTCTATCTTCTAATTTCAGAAAAATTAATATACCTTTTTTCTGCCTTTTTTTCCCCCTTTTTGCTAGCTCAGGCCTCGTTACAAAGCCATTTTAATTTGCAATCATTCTTCCAGTGCACCTGCAGTGATAGAGCTGATAAACACTTTCTTAGATGATAATTTTTAATGACTTCCACGACTGCAAAGCGAATTTTGGCTTTAGGAAGAATGCCAGAGATGGCAGAAAACTGAGAGACAGAAGAAATAGCATGGGAGGGATGCTCATACAATAATTACATTGAGCAATTCAGTCTAGTGGAAGGTGTTGGGGGTTGGATGAGATGAGCTTTAAGGTCCCTTCCAACTCAAATCATTCTGTGGTTCTGTGATTATCTATTCTGACTGCGTTTTATTTTTCTGGCAAGTCCCTACTCATGCAGTCAAAACACTGCCATGCCCGAATCCATCAAAAATCTCTCAGTTTCTCCTTTTTCCCAGTGCCTAAAAGCTGAAACATAAGAGCAGGGTTCCTGCACACTGCTGCTATCTTGCTGAATCAGGCAGTTTGGGGCAAAGCCAATTCCTGTGACTCCTGTGGTCTCACATGAGGAATTGCTTCTGTTGGAGAAGCGTTGACCATTTAATATACAGTGCTCATGACTCACCATATATTCCCAGAGCACTTGGAGGTTTTTCCATGCTGTCTCTGTATTTTTACAACCTAAACATATTCCCCTGGAGATTTATGCAGCTTTACATTCTTTTCTCTCATACACATTTCCAGGAGTTTTATGGAGGAGCAGAGAGGGAGCCTAACCAGTATGGGCAGCTTGCTTAATTTAGCACAGTCCTGTCCTTTGCAGTTCACCCACCTGCAAAATGGGAATAATAATAAGCACTTAAGGGAGAATATTCACATTCTAGCTTGAGACCTTTAATGTTCATCTCTCCAGAGGCTCAGCAGAGGGAAACAGCTTCTGATTCAGATGCTCTGAATGGGATTCTAATGGAGCTTGCTCTCTTCTGGCAGTCAGGGACACCAAGTTCTAGCTCCAGCACCCCTCCATCAGGCATTGGGTGACATGCCAGAAGCCAGACACTGTGAACATCTCTTTCATGCCTCATCCTGCAACCACTTCCATGCTCAGCTTCCCACTGGTGGAGCAATATCTGATTCACTCAGTGGTTTTCCACATCTGCAGTGGAGTGGGTCGTGGCATGAACACCATGCTGAGCCCCAGTGATCACTGAGGGTGAAAAAATGAGCATTTGAGCAGCACTTTGTGTGTGTTAAACCCAGTGGAAGCACTGAATTACCAATATGGCCAGCCATTAGTATTCATTAGGGCTCAGAGCAAACTACTGAGACTCAAATCTTCCTGTTGCAGTCTGGGTTGCAATCGTGTGACATTGAGCAAGTCACTTCTCTTGTCCTCATTTTTCCTTGTCATTAGAACCTCTGCATCATCCCTGAGTGTGATGTGAACCTTAATAAGGCTTGAAAACTTGTGGTGAAGAGGGAAATATTAATGTCAGGCACTGCTGTAACAGCAGATGAGATGGAGCAAGAGCCTCAGCCGCATCCAAAGGGCTCAGAGTGGTGCCACAGAGCACTTCAATGCCTTATGGATCCTGCCCAGGAATACTGAGGACAGACAGGCACACTGAGCCAGTTCTGCTCACTGCCAGAGCCAAGAAGCACCACCAGGGAGCTGGGATTTGGAAAACCCACCCAGCCCTCTCTTGCTTTTCTTCGGGTTGCACAGGCAAGCTGCCCATTGGTATGCACAAATGGATATTTAGGCTTCTAAACACCCACTCCTGGACACAGAAATGCAATTTGGGACTGTGTTTAGCATGGAAAGACTGGCACAGAAATCAATCTTTATTTCAGAAAATCTTCTCTTCAGTGTTTAGTCTTGGTGTTGATTATATGAATTAGATCCCTATTACAAATGAGCCTCGTGTCCCAGAAACTAATGTGCTGTGCTCAAGAAGCAAGACTTTGTGCATTTCATCATCATTCTGTTCCTTAATGATTCAGCTTTCCTGGCAATGATGAGAAATGTTTATTTCCCTGGAGTATTTCTGGATGGTGAAATTATGGTGTTATTTGTGGGCAGTGGATGCTGCATTAACCCAAGGCTGCATTGCCATCTTTCCTCATTCTGCTTGGAGAGCTGGCCACCTTCCTTCACACCTCTGGTTTCCACAATACCCTTTGGCCACTTTTAATCTCTTCCATCCACTTTTATGCTGGAGACAGTGGCTGCCAGCTTCTGCCTGCTTGGAGGCATAGGAGCAAGACAAAGTGACAAAGTGACAGTGAGATAAACACTACTGAGAGGCCTTAGTCTGCATTTTGAGGACTGCTGTAAATCAGAGTGATGGAGAGAGACAAATTAGTGATGCTGGCATAGAGAGGTGAATGTGCCTGCTGGGATCTACATATTCCTGTAAAATGCATCTACTTTTCATTTATAGCCAGTGATAGGAACACTGTCACAATCTTGTGGAGAAGAAGGATATGTTGACAAGGTCAGGCTCTTGCACAGTTCCTTGGGCTCTGCAGGAATCATTGATGGAGTTAATGCAGGTTCCTACAGTGCTACAGCCACATTTCCTTATTTCCATCTCCAGTTAGAAGCAGAGCAATCTGTTATTCTACATGATCATATAAAAGGAATTCTTCCTTTCATGTCTTGTAACTTCTGTCACCAGGTGTTGGCTGACATTCTCCCTGCTGCTGTAGAAACCAGATGCCTTCCCCACACTGAAAACCCAAATCCAAACATCTGAGATGAGATGAGTTTCATACCCACACATACATTTATTTGATGTTTGAGGCAATGACACCATCAGCTGAAGCAAAATCTTGGTGAATTTGACCTCCCCACCAAAAGACTGCACTTAAGAAAGTTACATCAATGCAAAGTCAGGCCTGAAATCTGCCATCTGCTAAAGCAGGGAACCCTAAAGTTAAATTCATCATTGGAGCCAATGCTTGGCTGCTCTGCAGTTACCATCTGTAGTTTTAACATTGCTGTTTATTCTGTTAAATTTATGCCTTAGTGTGTAAAAATGTCCCCAAACTATGAAAGAAAATGAGCAGTGTGACAGGGCTCAGCCAAGTAAAGACAATAACTTTGACATTATCAGATTTTTCAGACTTGAAAATCTCAAGGCTTAACCTCACATAAACCCTTGGCTTTACAGTTTGAAATCTCTGCTTAGTACTGGAAATCTTGCAATGCTCATTGCCTCTGACTGCACTCCCAGCACACTGGAATTTCCTCTCATGTTGTACTAACACAGAGCTCTTTGCTCAGAATTTATTATTCTCTCTGCTGCAGAACATACAAGCACTCATATCAGTGGCTCCTGTTGGAGATTTTTGGCCATACAGGTGAAAGAAAAACATGCAAAAAAGCTTTGGTGCTCAGCTTCATGTGCTCCCAGTCTCAAATTCAGCCTACAGATGAACAAAGGAGAATGTTTGGGAAATGTCCAGGCATGCAAAAGTCACATATTTGATGATTTACTCGCAGGTGACTTTTTCTTTCATGCAAAGGGATGAAATTTAAAAGAAAGAAAAATTCCCTGTGATTGATTCATTCAGCTTTTCGGAGGAAAAGATGCAGAATTGCCTAGAATGGCAGTGTAGCCCCATTGCTTTTTTGTTTTTTTCCTTGCTGGTTCAGAAAAGAAATGTCAGTCTGACCCATCTGCTGGAATCTGAGCAGAGCCCCAAAAGACCCACACACAGGCTGGAAGACAAGTGCCCATATGGTGTCTGCATTCATTCATTGCAGAGCTGGTAGGCAGCAGAAATACCTCAGGGAAGAATTGGGATGAGAAGATATTTTTAATAAACCAGACTGCAGTGATCTATAATGGGAAATAATCACCAAGCCTTTTCTACAAATATCTAAATTTCTGTCTCTCCTACTTTCCCTTCCAGCACTGACAGAGTAAAACCAGAAAAGAAACGTTTCTTGTACTGTAAAACACTCAAAAATTTCCCAGTTACCTGTGTTCTACTGAATCAAGGTTATTGTTAACATTTTTAATATTCATTTTCATTTACACCACTGCAAAGCCATTATTGTGATAAGAGTGTTATTATCTTTAGAGCAATAAGTATTTATTAAAAGCATGTACAGTGAAAATTAGTAATAAGATGAAGCAATGCAAAGTAGAATGTGCTGAATCCCTTAGGAAGAATAATAAAGATTTCTGGCTCTTTTTATTCCTCCCAACAACTTCACAGTATTTAAAAAAAAAAAAAAAGCAAGATAACAAGGCAGGCTCGAAGTCACTTATCAGAATTTGCAAGGGCTCTGAGTGTTTATCCTCAGTGAAAGCTGGAAGGATCCATTTCTGGAAAATTATTGTTGCCTGCCCTTTTAGCAAGAAACTGTCTTGCTGTTTTTGTTTAATTAAGCTGCCTCTGTCAATTACTGCCTGCAAGTAACACAAAGCATTGCCCAGTGAACCTGGGGAGGCACTCAGCAGCCACTGGGGTGTTGGGAGCTCCCTCTGCACTCCCTGCACATTTATTAGGGTGGGAGGTGATAAAATTCCCCTTTTCTGTCCATAAACCATCACTGTCGTGGCCCCACTGATTGAAGCATCAGCACTTCCATCCCAAGCTGAAATATTTGCTTTAGTCCCTCGTGTTTGCTGAGCCTTTCCTGTTGTCCTGGCAAGGTGCAGGGGATGCTCCACTCTGATTCCCACTCACCCCCTGCACCTCTGCCCTGGCCAAACCAGGCACTCCTCTTCCTCTCCCTCTCCCTCTGCCACACCCTTCTAGTTCCAGATTCACAATCCAGTTTTATTCTTGCTCCTTTTCTCTTTTCCTGCTGGAGAAATCATGGTTGGATTTACGCTCTGCCGCTGACCCCGCTGCCGGGCTGGCAGCTCCATGGAGGCAGAGCATTCCCAAACCCCAGGATCTCAGAATCAGCCCTTCCTCCGTACTCTGTGTTCCCTGCAGCTCTGCTGGACACTTCCTCAGGCAACAAGGGATCTCACCACTGGCTGCAGCTGAGGCTGGCAAGTGCTGCTGCCCGAAAAAATGACAATCTATTTTTTCCTTTTCAACTGGTTGCCAGCTGAGCAAAGGCTGCTGGTGCTCTCTGCTTTGGGGAGCTGAAAAGGTGACCTCTGATCAGATTTCTGGGCCAACAGCCTCTTACATTCACTGTGCTGCAGCCAAGGACCACAGCTCAGTTATTAACTGCTCCAAAAGTCCTCTCTCTTATCCAAAATCTCCCTCTTTTCATCCCAGTGCTGGGCCAAGGAGTGACAGGACAAGTGTTGCTGACATGGATGGTCTTAATTGAATTGGATGCAATTCTGACCAAAGTATCCAAATTCCAGGAAGATGCATCCAGAAAAGTTCCACCACCAAGTCTGGGGTTTTTGTTTTGGAGTGCAGCTTTTCCATAGGGAACTCTTTTCAGTGGAGTTGAAGGCATTGTGCTCTTTCCAGTGACCATCCATAAAAAAAAAGATTGTTCCCCCTCAGATTTGAGTGTTGGAGATAATTGACTGCGGGGAGGATTTTCCATGCTGTACATTCAACATAATCTCTACCTGGACTCCAAACTTTACTTTCAAGTTGTACAGAGATAAGAAACACCACAAGAGTTTAATGTTAATTAGGTCCAGTTTCCTCCTGGCTGGTTGGCCCAGTCTACTGATTTTATCTGTGGATAGATTGGAGATACGTTCACGTATTTGTAACCCCCCTGCCATGGGCAGAGACACCTTCCACTATCCCAGGTGCTCCAACCCCAATGTCCAACCTGGCCTTGGACACTGCCAGGGATCCAGGGGCAGCCACAGCTGCTCTGGGCACCCTGTGCCAAGGCCTGCCCACCCTCACAGGGAAAAATTCCTTCCTCTGAATGGTGTAAAACAGGTGAAAAATCTTAACTAAAGTGATGCACTTATTCTGTGTCCCAGATGCCTTCACTTTTTCCTTTCTTTTTGAATTCTCTTCCCTCAATGTTACAGCTCTAGCTTTGATCCATCCCAGCAGAATCAACAATCTTTTGTAAAATGTTCTTTTCAGTCCAAGTCCTTTCTGTGATAACAACAGAAACAGTACAAAAAGAAGATTTGGATTATGTTTATGTGTGACTAGACTATTGATCTCACAGCTCGGGAAATGAAAAATAAGATGAAATGTGATTTAAAAAATCTGACCAGGAGGAGGGGATCAGGATGAAACCAAGCACAAGTCAGTGGGGAGTGTAATTTTGCAAAGAATCCACCTCAGAAAATCAGTTTGCAGTGTTTATATGACACAAACTCAGTTTCTTGTACTCACTGGGGACCTGGTTTTTCTCCAGGGAATATTTTCAGCATTTTAGTTTTAATTCACCTTACTCCCATTACCCACACATTATGGAGAGACAGTGAGTGCACTCTGGCTTGCAAGGGAAGATTCCTGTCTGGAACACCTCCATTCCTCCCCTTCCTTCACCAAAACCCAACTTTGATCCCACTTGTTTGAACAAGGACTTTCCTCCAGGGATGCTGAAGGACTCACAGCAGGTCCTTCTCTGAACTTCACTGTTTCTTTGGTGAAGAAAACCTACTTTCTCCTGTCACAAGGTCCTTGTATCCCACCCCCATTTCCCCATTTCCACCAGGATTTGGCTCACCATGCCAATCACAAGCCAGGTTGGTCTGAAGGGACACATCTGACAGCACGCTGGGAATTTGTTTCTTCCTTTTTCTACTGTAAAGCGTTCTTCCTTCCCCAGCCTGCCCTAGAGAATCTAATTAGTGGCCTAATTACCACCCCCATACTATGCCCTGGCTGACCTTTGCTGGCTCGTGTTCTCAGCCTGCCTTTCCCTTGTCAATGTAATTTTGGGCTGCAGGTCTGCGGGGTCTGCGCCGCTTCCTCTGCGCTCCACGACGTCACTGCGCTCCACTCAAGGCTTATTTTTATTCCCTACTCCAGCAAAACTGAACTGTGAGAGCACTGTAAATTTTCAGCCTCGAGAGGCTCTTCATTAAGCAACAAATAACTCTCTGCACCTCGCTGCTATTGCCCTCCTGTTAGCTGTTTGTCACATGGCACTTCCCCCCTGCTCAGCTGGCTGTGACCATCCTGCTCAGCCAACAGAGCTGCTGCTGCCCAGGAAAATGCACATTACAGCCTTGGCTTCAGCATCGAACCAACAGCATCATTTTTATCCTTATTTGGCTCAAAAAGTTGGTGCTATGTCACTGTTATTTCCAGATATCAGCAGGCAGTGTTTCCCAGGACTGGATGCTGGTGCTGTCCTACAGGAATGGCTTTTTATGGTTCCTACCCCACTGCTGCTGCTAATGATGCTTCCACACAAAGAGGTGCTGTCCAAAATAATGAGCTGTACTTAATGCCTCCATGCTCTGTCCCTGACACTGCCCCATCAGGGTGCCTCTGCAGCCCAGCTGCCCCTCCAAGTCTTGGGAAAAATCTGGGCTCCCACCCCTGTGAAAGCCTGCCTTGCCCTGGGGTTAAGTGCAGTCTCAGCTCCCTGATAGGTGCGTTGGTAATTTTCAGGCCACAGTGCATCTAAAAGCCAAGCACCGCCCTGGGAAGGATGTCATAAAACAAACATTCCTTTCCTGCTGAAATGCATTATTAAAGCCTCCACCCCATAAATCCCAAGTAGATAACACTCTCCATGGCACCTTGTAAAATAAGCAATTTTCTGCTACCGAGGAAACAAATTCTTTTTCTCATTCCTATCTAAACTCTACCAACACGGTGACAGACACAACGCTGCATCTGAGTTGGGTTTTGACAGCCTCGTATATTTCTAACTCTGTCAGCAAGAATAAATGTTTGAGGCTTTTCATTTTAAAGAGCTCAGGAGCAAAATGGACTTTCTGGGGCCAGCTTCACCCTTTGTGTGTACCAGCCATAAAGTTTCCCACCGTTTCCAGCACTGCTTCATTGCAGGGCTGAGTAGAACTGAAATGCTGAGATCAAGTTTGCACTTCAGAGAGGAAGTGAGGCTGGGAGTAGAAAGATAGACGTGGTAGATTCACAAATATTTGGTTTTCTCACCCCAAACCATATCAGGATGAAGCTCACTGTGTCTCACACTCTCAGGGTGCTGCTGGGGCAGAAACAGAGAATGTCTGGGGCTGTATCCAACAGTCCTTGCTAAGACAGACATGGAGAAACACTTGGAGCAGGCTGCTTTTACAGCAGCAGTGTTTGAGGTGACAAATTAATTTGGACCACATTTTCTAGTTTCCTGATGAATCTCTCATGTTTAATTTCAGTAAGATGTTACCTTCAGTTTTTCTTTGGGTTTGTTTGGGATTTTTCAACTATAAAACCACAATACTGCTGACTCAGTGATTATTGCACCAGCAACTGTTGACATTTTATTCCAGTTTAGAATGAGAAAAGGAATTCCAGCATTCACCTACAAAATGAAAATGTTGTTTTCTAAGTAGCTCTGATCAGCTACCAAGGACACTGTCCCATTTTCATCCATTATGAACCATGCAGGTGTGCAGGTTTATTTCTTGTATGAAAGGTCTATGGGATCATTCATTTCAGAAACTTATTTAATGTCTTAGGTTCATTTCTAGAGCAATCAGGGGAGTTAACTTAGCAGTTCATTGTTATTTTTCTGCTCTTTGGTACACAGAGTGTGTCTCCTGTGTATTGAGCAGCTCCAGCAGGGTGTTCAATATCAACAGGCCTTATCAAGGTCCATATGTGGCCACAGATTTTAAATACTGACCTTTCCTTTTTTCTCTTATTCTTTTAAAGTTGAAGCTAAATTCAATAAATTTTTATCTACATTATCATATATTCAGGGATCAGCCTGAAGCCAAACTAAATTTTCTTCATATTATGAGTGAAAAAATGGCTTGTTCTCCAGCTCAGCACAGATCACTCAGCATAACCCCCTTGTGTTAAAGCCTCTGCTCCTCATTATCAATACAGAATTCCCAATAAGAAGGAAAAATACTTTCCTTTTCCTCCTCATCCTCACAGTTCACTCAAGATGCAGCCTGTGCTTTGAAAACAGTGTCACTCAATCCCACCATGAAAACCAATTAAAATTCCTTCATAGGAAAACCAGCTTTGGGTTGGGTTTGTTTTGATTTTGATTTTGTTTTTGTTTTTTTTTCAGCCTGCTATTATAAATAATAGCAAGGAAAACTAAAGTTTTTAATTTGTGCAAATGCCTTGACAAAGTTGTCCTTCATCCTTGTGTAAATATTGCTCCTGTAACACTGCCAAGGAATGGCCTTGAGTGTCTGCAGCCAAAAAAAAATCAGACCTGCTCCTATCTGAGCCCATGAGACCTAGGTGTAACTCACGTTTGTGGCTGATGTTCCAGCTCTTCAAAAATTGCCTCTGAGCCTCTCCTGACTGGGAATCCAGGCTGCAGTTCCCTGACTTCTGTGCAGCATTTCAGGAGTAGTCATGGCAAGCTTTGAAAGGAAAAATACTTCTATTAGACAAACTGAAAAAGCTGGAGAGAAAAGCCAAGGTCTCCAACAAGCAATTCCTTTCCAAACAGTCAGACTTGCATGCCTGGCTGCTTATCTGTTCTTTCAGAGTAATCCAATAAAAGATAAACTTTCTCCTCCTAAAAGCCTTTACTCCACTTAAACCCTTGACCATCGTGGCTGAAATTCCATGGCTAGCTCCAAAGATGATGATGGAGATAAGGAGAAGGGACTCTGTTTATCTAGAGAGGGACACATTTGTACAGAATGAACAGAAAGGGCATCACTCTGTTGCATAATCTGGCTGTGTTCCTTATTTCAGCTCAGAGGGGAGGGGAGGGCAACTCCACTCAGAGATGGTGGCTGCAGGATGTGGCTCAGCTCTGCAGCTTCCATTGAATCTTTAGCTCCCATTTCTTATTTGATAGGAAAATCTGAGGCACAAGGCTTCTCCCAGAGCCTCTGGAACTGGAGGGTTCAATTACCTCTCATGGAAAAGGATGTGAGAATAAAACCAAGTCTCACTCTTTCCAAGAACACAGCTGAAGCTTGCAAACCTGCAGGCGTTTTATGGTGCTGACATTTCATAACCCATGAGCTTGCAGATTGGAGACAAAATTACAATTACAATTTCAGTTACATTGAAATGGAGTTCAATTTAAAAATCCCATTGGATGACCTCCTTGATTTTGATGAAGTGCCCAGACTAGACCTTTCAGCCCAAGATGGTGCTCTCTTACATTCCAACCAAAAATTCATGAATGCACATGTAGGGTGAAGGGCTGAAGAGCCACCCATTGTTTCCCTGAATAGGAGAATCTGCTCCTCTTATGCCAGGACAAGAGAGAATGGGTTTAAGCTGCCAGAGGGCAGGGTTAGATGGGATATTTGGAAGGAATTGTTCCCTGTGAGGGTGGGCAGGGCTGGCACAGGGTGCCCAGAGCAGCTGTGGCTGCCCCTGGATCCCTGGCAGTGCCCAAGGTCAGGTTGGACATTGGGGTTGGAGCACCTGGGACAGTGGGAGGTGTCCCTGCCATGGCAGGAATGGCACTGGATGGGATTTAAGGTCCCTTCCTGCCCAGACCCTCCTGGGATTGATTCTATTCTATGATTATTCACTTCTTTTAGGGCTGTTTTCAAAACTGTAGTTATGTGTGTACCTTCCTCTACCAAACCCCCAACACTGGGACAGCAGTTCTCTTCACCCAAATGGTTCTGTGTATGTTCCACACAGTTCTTTGCCATTGGAGGCATTTGTTACAAAACTGCTATAATTTTAGTAAAAGAGCTGTGCTGACAGTTTTCAAGTGTGGGAAAGGCCTTATCTCCAAGTTATCAGCAGACGTCACTGTGGCCAACCAATTGAAATAGTTAAATTATTCTGGGGTTTAAGGTCAGGAAATGGTGAAACTATAGCACGAAAGCGTATTTTACATAATGCAGAATCTCACTCCTGAATCAAAACACTGAGAATAGCCTGGAGGAGATCAGCACTTTTCATCCAGTTCCAAGAGAGTCTGGAAACATTCACATTTAAATTTGTCAACCACCCTTTAACCTTTTCTCCCTTTTCTTTCCATCTACTGTGGTCTCTCCACATGCACCTCCTTCCTGTTTATTGGGTATTTTTCCATTAATAAAATAAGGGGAGACTCTTCGAGGACTTCCCCCAGGCTCAGCCTCTTTAGGATCCTCTCCCTCCATAGCTGCTCAGTTCAAAGGGAAATCAACAGTCAGAAAAGGGTACCTGGGTGTGAAAATCTTTCTTTGCAAAATAAAGGTGTATCTGCCACACCTGTGGATCACAGATAACCTGGGAGAGGGGAAAGTTATCTTTTCAGAGTGCTTTCCAAATTAAAAAAAAAAAAAAGGAAAAAAAAAAAAGAAAAAAGAGTATGAGAAATATATTCTTGAAAATGGCATGATATTCACTGTCTTCAAATATTTAATTTTCATTTTAAAAGAGGGCTTAATTCTCTTAATGAAATCATTACATCCTGAATACCTTGGTTTACAATTATAAAATCAGAAGAAAGTGAAGAGTGAAAGTTTGTCTTGTCTTTTACTGTGTTCCAGGTGAATGCAGAGAGTACCAGAACCACAGAGAAACAGCCAGACTGGGACAGCAGCTCTGCCCCATCTTCATCCCCTGGCACCACCAGAGCCAATAACTGGTCTGAGCACAGGAAACAACCTGCCAAACAGCACAGAAAATGGAATAAATTCTGATTTTCTCCATTAAGGGTCCTCTGCCAAGCTAACAGAAGTAAAAAATCATTAAAAAGTGTCACAGCATTTGAGAGCTGGATGCACAAGAGGCATCATTTTGAGAAAGAGATTCCATCTCCTGCACAGCCTCTGCTCCCAGACAATCACCTTTTTAATCATGCTGGTGTTGTTGCTCTCCTTAACACATTTTAATTCCACTCCTAATGTTCTTGCACGCTCATGGTGCATAGCCAGGGACATTGCCCTGAAGGAAGGAAAGGGTGCAAGAAACCAAACCAGGGACAGGAGGGGGAAGTGTGGCTTTCTTGTAGAGTCAAGGAAAATATAACAATGCCACACAGTGTGTAATTAGCACAGCTCCCTCTTTGCACTGCTTGTGTCTGTGGGCTGGATTCCTCCAGCAGGTACAGAAGCAAGAGAAGAGAAGGGGAGAGGAGGAAAGGGCTCTGGTACTGCCACTTTTCCCCATCAGCTGGAAGGCCATGAGCTCAGTGACAAGATAAGGGGGCAGCAGGTTCAGAGAGTTGTGGGGCTGGAATTGGAGGGAGATGGGAAAAGTCAGCCCTATTTTGTTATCTCTTCCATTGGGACCAGGGCAAATGCTTGGCCTGAGAAATTTGGGAAGAAGAAGTCAGAGACAAAAGTGCCTCCATTCACTATCCATCCATCATCCACCCATCCATCCATCCATCATCAACCCATCA
>VXBI01006321.1:11369-145520 GCA_013397375.1 Toxostoma redivivum | reverse complement strand
CATCCATCCATCATCCATCATCCATCATCCATCATCCATCATCCATCATCCATCATCCATCCATCCATCCATCCATCCATCCATCCATCCATCATCCAACATCCATCCATCCATCATCCATCCATCATCCACCATCCATCCATCTATCCCTCCATCCTGCCAGAGTGACATTCCCAGGAGGGGATCAGCATAGAGAGCTGGATCAAGGAAGTTCTTTCAAAGAGGGTCCTTGCCTCTGCAGCAGATTTGGGATGCAGAAGGAAAGCAGCCTCTGTCTTCCCCAGACAAGCACTGGGAGGTCACTCTTGGGTCAGCACAGACTTGTTTGCAGTGGAGCAGAGTGCACCCTCTGCCAGCCTACCTCTAATTAAAGACCTGCAGTTTCCTACATATGTATTCTTAAAACATCTGTAAACATAATTACAGCAAGCACTTAAACAGCTCAATATGAGGCGGGCGTTCTTTTTCACTGGGAGATTGCTTTTAATGACGCCGTGTACAGCAGAGTCTGCAGATAAGGCCAGGAGTGCACCCAATTATCTCTCTGCTGGCACTTATTGTGCTTAAACTCACATTTTCAGGCTTTTTGGTTTGCTTCATGAGGACTTCCATTCTTGTTAATGCTCAATTCCCCCTGCACCACTTTAAAAATTAAGTATCCAGCCCCAAGCCTGAGCTCTGGTTATCCAATTACCCTTGGAAGATGCTGTAGAGCTCAGCCCCATTTCCTTCCATCTTCCCTCTTCACTTTGACATGTGCTGATAGCACTTTTCTGTGAACTGAGGGGTAGACTTTGCAGGAATTTGGCCAAAACACAGGCTGTGATGCCAGCAGTGTGGTAAAGGGTGTTTAGAAGGGGACTGAAGGTAACTTCTGGCCATGTTATAGCTCCTGTGTCCACAGTGTCCAGCTTTCTCCAAGATCCCCAGTAAAGTAAAAGAGTCAGGAGCTTTTTGATGTGTGAAATACAGTTCTCACTTGGGGGATTTTTCAGCCTGGAGAAAGAGATTTAGGACCAAATTAAGAATATCTAAAAATCTGAGCAGTTTTCCAGGGAATTTACTGTTGACTGTTTTCATTTTCTCTTTCCTCCTTGCCTGAAGAGTTACCCATCTCCAGTTTTCACCCCAAATGAAAACACTGGAAAGATCTGTTGGATAAACTGGGAGATCCCACAAGGGTGGGAGCACCTTTATTGTGAAAGGCACTGCAAGGCTTGAAAGTAAAAAAAGCAGAACTGTGGAGGTTTATATCATATACAAAATCTACAGCTTTTTTTTTTTTTTTTTTTACCATGGTATGCAGACAGAAAGAGGAACACAGCTGCCTAAATAAAGAACTGGCTTACAAAGAAAACATTTTATGTGAACAAGTTGTTGTCTTGCAGCAAGAGGTCAAATCTGGGTCGAGGTAGAGCACACAGAGGGACTTAAAAGTCAGAGATCATAGAACCATAGAATATCCTGAGCTGGAGGGACACACAAGGATCATCATGTCCTGGTTCTGCACAGGGGAGAGTGGATGCTGATGTGCCTGGGAGTGGAGAAGGAAAAATCAAGGTATCAGTGCTTGCAAAAGCCAAATAGAAATACTCAGAGAGGTCAGAAGAGGAGGACACAGAGGAAGAAAGTGCTCACAGCTTGTGGGGCTCCTTCCCTCCTGTTTACCTGCAAGGTGGTGAGTGCTGGGGAAGGAGACACTGGTGCTGCTGCTTTCCAAACACAGGAGCACATCCCCAGCAGCACAGGAGCTTTGGGCTGGCTTTGTGGGGCTTTGTTGATGAGCACATTCCACACAGATGATCCCTGGGATGAGCTCTGCCTTGTGTGACCCTTCCTGTGTCACAGCCAGATTCCCCTCACCACAGACACCAATTGCACAATCCAGACTGGATTTTCCAGCCCATGGAAGTGCAGCCCATGTCCAGCTGGCTTCATCCTGTCACAACTGTGACCTGTGGAGCTGGCAGATGACGTAGCTCCCACTTCCCCCCTGACTCACAGACCCCTTTCCCCATCCACCACGAGCAGACCAAGGCAGCAGCTCTGTGTGGAGCAAGGACATGCCAGAGCCATCTCCAGCAGGGGAAGGCACGCTTGGGATGGGCCACGAGAAACCTCCCAAAGGCCTCCCTGCAGCTTGAACTTTGGGAAAACCCCATGGAGGCAGACCCAAGGGATGATGAGGCAGACACCAAGGGACCATTGGTCTCACAGTGCGTGCTCGGACTGTGACCTGTTGTGTTTGCTTTGTCCTCTCCCACCAAAGCCTGAAAATGTATTTTAAAAATTCATTTCTTCCCTTAAGTTTTCATCCTCATAGCCCCATTGATCATATTTCTATGCAGCATTCCAAGCAGTAAATAAAAGTGTATTTTAATTTGCTGGAAGATTTGGGCTGTCAGGAGTGACACTCATCTCTGTCTGATGCTCAGCTATATTTCAGTGTGTTCTTCTGATCAATAGAATAGGAATAAACTATTTTTGTCCTAATTAAATTGAGAGGCATTCTCACCCAATTAACATTTGCCTGTCAGACCAGTAAGTGCTAGAAAGCACATACATTCCTCTAAACAACTGTAGATGCATTTTGTGTGGATTCTGTTTGGAGGAATGTGGTTATGAAGACCAGTCTTGGCCAAATATTTAAAAAGAAGACAATAAATACTGTATAAATAAGACACATGTAATCTTTCAGTGTATTCCTGTGGTTTAAGCTAAAGCAAATAGAATTTTGCAAAAGAAGCTGAAGTGTTTCTTCCTCTCCTACTATAATCAGAGGCAGAAGCTATTTTAAAAGCAGCTTTTCTTTTTACTAATTCATTAGACATGAATTTTCCCTGAAAACATTTCTCTATGTCTAGTGGCCCTAATAAACAGGATATTATATATCTATGAGTCCAGTTCCTGCTCACAGGGAAGAAAATTTGACAGTTTCAGCACAGGGCTAGGCTTCAAGTGGTCTGGATGTCCTTCTGTGCCTACTTTTGTCATCGTGTGTGACCTTAGATAAGGCAGTCTCTGAAACTCAGCCATGCTCTGTGAAAAATGAAGATAACTCTCTCCTCCTTCACAGGGGTGAGATGAGCTTTAACCAAGCAGAGTGAGTAGATATCAGCCTGAAAAACAGCAAAGAAACAGCAGTGACTTTCTTCCAAGGATCTAAAGAGAACATCCTTTGCAGATGCTTTTTCTTCCATGAGTCACATTTTTAAAGGCCTTTTAACTACTATTGAAAATCAACTTGGTTTGACTTGCAGGGTGTTGTTCAGCTTTATGTGAAGAAATATTTAGCACCCATCAATCTTTCCCAGCTACCTTTGATGTGGGAGCTGCAGCCATCCAGGGGATTCCTGCCTGCATTCTGATATAGCAGGAGAAATTCTCAATATTACTGGGAATCTGGGCACTTCATCATCAGACAAGACAATATTAGAAAATTAGATATCTTTATGTCTAAGGCTTTTGTCTTTTGGTCCATCCTCACTGGTGTCACCTGATCAAAACTGGGGTTAAGCAGTGGGATGGGTGTGATGGCCCTGGCAGGGGTTGGGATGAGATGAGCTCCCAACCCAAACCATTCTGATTCTATGATAGCAGGCTCAGCTAAATTCAGATCCGAGTCAGTTTTTAGGAATGGCTCTCAGATGGGCTTTGCTAGCATGTTTGCAGAAATCTAGATAAGGATGTCTTTAAAAAGGGAAAGAGAAGAATGAGAACTAATTGGGAACAATTGCTTGAGGACTCTGCTCAGTCCAGGGTAGCTGTAGCTGCAACAGATTTGTTTGTTATTGTACAACAGTGTATTACAAAATCATCCTTCCTGTTACAAAATTCTCCTACCCAAAATTATGACAAACTTATTCTAGATAACTTTGAGCAGATGTGAAAACTCAGTAGGATATTTTATTAAAAAAAAGTAAATCAGTATGGACTGTGAATTAAAAACGTTATCAGAAAGGAAATCAAATCACAGTATGTGATATTGCAGTGAACCATTAGATTGTGTCAGTCCAGTAAATTATTCCAGCTGGGAAGTGATTAATAGAGCTCACAAATTTACAGATCAGCTCCATCAGTGCTGGCTGGTCAGAGGGTGAGCTCTGACACCAGCTGCCACTGGGCAGGATGGAACTGATTCCCCCAGCAGTCAAATCCAATAAAGATTTGAACTTGGGAACCTCTGTCCTTTTGGCAGAGCTGCACTCATTCCTCTTCCTGACTGCTCTGGAGAGATTTGATCTGTGAGCACACGTTCCACATTAAGCATTGGCAGAGATTGGATGGGAGCAGTGCAGCAGGAAAGGTCACACACAGAGTGGACTCCAGGCAGCTCAGGCTTTGTTGTGTGTCCACATCAGGAGGGATAATCAGATAATCACCCTGAGTGCTGCTTTGCTGCTGATTTCTGCCCTAGCACTTGGCAGGTGTCAGTGCAGCTCAGTGCAGGGCTCTGGTGCTCTTGAGAAAGCATTTCAATAAGCCCTTTCTCTGAAGTTCACCTACTATTTCCATGCAATTCTCCTCTGGGTGAAATATTCTGTGGCTGCTGAGGTTTTCTTGGAAAGGCAAAGGGGAAAGTAAATTTAATTTGACTGTTTCTTAGTTACCTGACCTTTCATATTCTGTGGCATTGGGATTTTCCAATAGTCTAGAATCTTAATTAGCTTCTTCTCTCACACTTCTCTTTTTTTCTTTCTCATTCCTCTGACAGTCCCTTCAGTTTCTTGCTGAATTGAGAGCCACAAAAAAAAAAAAAAAAAAAAATGGGGTGAGTTCTTCAGCTAGGATAACTTATGGTGTCATTACTGACTTTATTCCAGTCTAGTATGGAAGTTAAATGAAAAATACTGAAAATTCAGCTGAAAAACCGTGAGTATCATGGGTTTTCCATATGCTTCCTTTCAAATTCTTCAATGGGTGGGGATCGCCTCTACACTTGTTTCCCATTATTATTATTATTATAGATGCAGATCATAAGGACAAGGATTTTTATTTGAATCTTTGTGTGCATAATCACTTTTCTCATACTCCAATTTCTGTTGTAGCTGGGACTTAAACTCTATAGAGGGTAAAATTCATTAATTTTTTACTTAAATGTGCCTTTTATCCTGCTGGTTTTCAGAAACTCTTTGCTCTTTCCTGAGATAGTTTCCTCCTATGAAGCAGATTTTTTTTTAACCATCTTAGAAATTAAACTCCAGTTCCAACTTTAGACAGCTTTATTTCATATGCTAAACTGTCACAATCAAAGGCAGAATCTCTGCTGAACAGGTTTGGGAACATCTGGCTCATTTCTTTTGACTTTTGAGGCTAATTATCTCAGAGCAGCTTGGGCTTGGTAAGTATGAAATTCAGCTGCCTGGCCACAGCAGTTTGGGAGAGGTTGGGGTTTGGTTTTGTTTTTCTCCCCCTTTGTAACTGTTTTCCCCACAGCCTTAAATCATGCTGAAATGGAAAGAGCACAAATATGTACCCAGGGAGCAGCCACATGTGCTGGCACTTGGAGACACCACCACAGGAATTTCTTGCTGTGTTACCAGAACCAATCTGTGCAGAAATCAGGGACTGTGGGGGGCTTGGCAATTGGGAACAGCCATGGAAAATCTGCTCTCGTGGGGACACTGCCCCTGGGCCACTCCCCAGAGCCCAGGGATGGTGTTAACCCAGGGCTGGGAGCCTCCTGGTGCTGCAGAAAGTGCTGATTGAGAGTGGCTGCTCCAGGGCTCTGCCCTGTGCTGGGTGGAGCATCCAGGGTGGTCCAGCATCGGTCACATCTTCCTTCTGCATCCATGGTGGGATGGGAGACCTCAGAAAAACCAGTCTGAGCCCTGCTTGCTGTCTTTGCCATGTCACCCAAGCCCAGATGTGTAAAGAGTGGTCACAGGGATCTCAGTCTCTCTGGTTTTCACACCCTGTCCATAGAAAGGAGGGCAAGGAGCTGCCTGAGCAGAGGATTTTAAAAGCCTGTGCCACTGAGGCAGCACAGTTAGAGCTACAGACAGACAGTGAAGTACAAAAAGAGGTAGAAACAAATTTTTTAATTAAACTAGAGGGAGAATGCTGGGTTCTCCAGATTTGCCTGCTGTAATCTTTGTTAGGGGAATGCTGCTTCACTCAGGCTTTTTTTCTTTTTTTTTTTTGAGGATTGCTCCCAGAAAATTAAAAAGGGAATGAATTGAAAATATATCAGCTTGGGAGAGACCAGGCTTTTTTTTCCCCCAAAAGGAGCAGAAGTGCTGAAGGATCTGAGATTCTTCCTTTGCCATCTACAGAGAGACCCAGGATCAAACTCACAGCCCAGCCTCTCCTTCTCCCCTCAGCTTTCTCTCTGCCAGGTAATGTCTAACACAAATTCCCACACTGAGGAAGGAAAGAAAGGGAAATAACAACAATTAATCACAGCAAACCAACCAATCTTTCCATCCAGCTTGGAAAAACCTGATGGAAGAGCCTGATGTTATTTCTGCTTTCAGACAGGAGTGAAGGTGAAGAGCAGGTGGGAGGGAATGCACAGATGATGGGAAAGAAATCCTGAAGGAGGAAAGGATTTTATCCCTGTGTGCAACCCAGGTCAGTCAGGACAGGGGTTTCCCAATTTCAGCAAGGTTTTCCAGAAATAAGTCCATGTCTTGGGCACAGGCACATGCCAGACACACTCTAGGCAGCAGGCATTTCCTGCACTTCTTGATTTATATGTCCCAAATTGTATCCTGGGAACCAGAAAAGGCTTCCTGCCATGAAAATAAAAAATACTAAATTCCACTGAAGAAAGAGCTTAGTTGAAAAGCCAGTTTTCTTTGTAAATGACAGATGGTGCTTGGTTGTAGAGGGTGAGGGGAGTCATCCATTAAGGCAACTACTCTTGCTGAATTCCATGTTTTAATTATGCAAATGCACCCAGACATCACAGCACTGATTTGATCTACAGGAGAAATTATGATATCTTTGCTATTTTCTTAATCTTCACCATTTTTTCTTGAAAACATGAAATATCCTGAGCCAGGAGCACTTTACAGGGTGAGAGGACACATTCCTGGTGGCATCCAGCACACCAAGGTCTTGCCTTCAGCTTGTCCATGGAATGTGGACAATGGATGGAATGTCATCCATCCTGGGGACGGATGGCATTGCAGCACACACACACACACACATACATATCGAGTTTTTAACCCCTGGCAGCGTTGTGTGATGCCATCCACACCTTCTGAGTGACTCTGGAGAGCCTTCAGTGTTTTTTATGAGTTCAGAGTGTCCTGGAGACTCATCAGGAGCCACTGAGGTGAGCTCAGATGGCTTTGCCACATCTCCAGAGGTGCAGTTCCCAGGCACTGCTCCCAGCCCCTGCATCCTCCCTGTGCCCAGCACAGGCCCCAGGCTCCATGGCATCCTCCTGCTTGCACAGCCCATCACTCCAGGCTGGAATGTGCCTCCATCACAGCCTCCCCACACAGCACACGTGGCTCTCTGCTGCTCCTGCCCCTGGGATGAGAACCAGAGAGCTCTCCCCTGGCAGCTGCTGCTCCAGAGGCAGGGGAAGCTTCCAGGGGAGTTTGGCCAGCAGGATTTTGGCTTTGCCATGGTCCTTTCCCCATTCCTAACCCCACGGGTGCTCTGTGCTCTGCGTCTGAACAGCCAAGCTCAGAGAAAAGAAAAACAGACAGAGACCTGTAGGGTTTCAAACCACTTCAGTGTCCACCCCAAATAATGCTCACTGAGGCTTCTGCTGGGAAATAATTCCCAAAGTCAGGTGTCTCAAGTTAGACTCAAAGTTTGGGTATAGCCTCCAAGAGGATTCGAGTCAATAGAAGAAATCACTGCTCACTGTATAAAAATACAAATACCAATTTAGCCCATGAGCAAGCCCTTGAAATCCTAAGTGAAATTCTTGCTGAAGATCTCATTGCCTTCTCCTTTCATCATTTCAGCCCCTTGCATTGCTAATTTCATAAACCCATCATCATTATTGCCACAGGGCCTCTGCTTAGCAAGCAAAGCAATGCTCTGTCACTCTTTGCCCCTTGTCATGCCCCAAATTTTCCACAAAAATTCGAGGAGGGCAGTGAAAGTGGGCACTGCTCCACCAGAACTGCAGAATGAGTGTAAAGGAAAATCAGCACAGTGGCTCACATGCTGCAGCTGAAGCCTGTGGCTTACCCAGCTCAGCTTCTCAGGTATCACAGAGAAATCAGCAGATTAAAGACCAAGAAGGAAATGATAATTTTCTCTAAAAATTATCTGGGGATAACCAGAAGAATTATCTGAGTGGAAGGGTAGGATAGGATCAAATGGGTATGTATATATTTTATATATACATATATATATATGTTTGCCTTGAATACATTTAAGTGTGGAATTGGAAGGTCTCTAATCACTACACTGAATTTTAGAAACCCTCCATCAAACATAATGCTGGAGAATGAACCTAAGCTGTTTTAAGATGGATCTTGGCAGCTTTCTGGGTGGGATTTGGTAACAGAACAGAAGGAATCTTAAATTAGAAATTAAAGGTTTTGAAAGATGGTTTTGCCCACAGGGAGATGAAAGGATTTTTGCTGAGTAGTTGTCAATGAATTTTGATTGAACCATTTTTAGGCTATTAAATAATTCTGTTCTTCTGAGCTCTGGTTGCTTGAAAGACCACGAGAACCTTTGGATTCTCAGGGTTTTCTTGTGTTCCTACAAATCAGTAGGGGCTGCTCCCACTCTGAGCTGGGATTTTGCAGAGGTGTGATGCCACCCCCACGTGGGCTCAGAAATGTTTTCAGGTTGCAGATGCTGTGGAAGGTCCGAGCTCAGCTCTCAGCTGCCCCTGGAGCACCCAAGGGAGCTCAGCCCTCACCTCACGTTCTGCACTCTGGCCCTGTCCCCTTCCCTTGGCACTGCTGCAATTTTAGTGGCTTTAAGGTTTTTTTCCTGCTGATCAATCAGATTGACTTCACATGGCCTTAAAATGCTCATAGCAAGTGCAATTTTCAGCTCCTTTACATTCCACTGTAAGAAAAATTCCTTCCAGCAGACTGGCCAATGAAAGATGAATTTTGTTTAATTAGACCAATTTTATGATGCATTTTATTTAAAAGAGCCCTTAGTTTTTATTTGGCATCCACCATTTATTATTACACTGATCTTGCAAGAAATAAGCAGAGTTTGCAGCACCTCAGCATTTTAATTGTCTGGTTTTCTACAGTCAGGACAATGGCATGAGGTTGAAAATCCAGGGGCAAAAGATACAAAGAAAATGAAGGAATATTGCATTGTAAAAAATAAAATAATAAAACCGAGGACACTTTAGCCATTATTTGCTCTTTTTCCATTGGAGCTGTTAGTCTCTGCAAAGCTCAGACATCATGCTAATAAGTTTCTGGGATAGGACTTGGCAAATCTGACATGAAAAATGCTGCAGGATCATTTGCCTACCAAAAGGAAAAAAAACAACTTTTAAAAAAGGGTGCTTAAAAGAATTTGTTTTTTAAAAAAGCCACAGGAAAGTCAGACCTGCCCTCAATGAGGTTTGACTGAAATCTATTTATGGAATTTCCATAAGACTTTGTTCGGGTTGCTGAAATTTCATGGCAGGGAGTTACTGCTCCTTTCAGATTCCAGCCTTCTTAACAACCCCGAGTTATTAAACTTTCAGAAAGAACAGCCTTTCACTCATTTTTACAGCTTTTTACAGCACTCTTCAAGCTTGACAAAGATGAAACCATAATGAAAATTACAAACTGCAGGTATGAAACTCACCAACATCATTAAACTGTTATATTTTTATAAGATAAAACATAACTGGGACATTTATTTTTTTTCTAGGATTTTAGATTGTCTGCTGACTTTTTTGTTCAATATAAAAGTAAATTAAGTTGTACCTCGAATAAAACAGCATTTGGCTGTGGGGCAGAACATGGTCAATGTTAGGAGAGCAACATTTAAGAGTAGGAGAGTGTTAATTTTCCTGCCATTGAAAAAAGACTTGTTTTCAAAAACCCAGAATGGAAGGAACTGATCTTGAGGAGCATCAAAGGAATCAGGAAAATATGAAAATAATTAAAATTTTGACGTGCATAATTGGGAATTTCACATTCATCTGCTTTAATCTGTATTTAATCCATTTACACTGAAAGGCTCCTTGGTGTGTTCTTCCTGCCAACTTCAATCTGTTAATGCAACTCCTACAACTATTTTACTGCTTTTATTTCAGGGCCATATGAAACTCAGTGATGTGAGCCATTTAGGATTTATAGGTGTCTTCTTAGAAGTCTTCAGAGATGTGCAATTTTTTGGTAAAGTATTAAACAGTTGTCACTTCCACTTCCAATAAAATGATTTGTGCTTCCAGAGTATATTTCAATTTTCACAACAGAGGCTTATTTTGGCTCTTGAGTTTTGAATACAACATGCCAGAAACCCTGTGTTTTCATAATACTAATTAAAAAAAAACATACATTTTAAACATTTTTCAGCAACCGAGTGCGAAATGTTGAAGGAATCTGTTAACATATTGATTGCTTTGAGCAGTGCTTTAAATTAGCTTTCTGTTCCTCTCCATATGGTTTTCCATTAAATTTAAATAAATTAAAGTTCAATTATCTGGAAGAGAGGTACAGAGTCTTCCCCAGGTTGATGGATGAATTACCACTCAACCCTCCCTGTCAGGAATTCATCAGGATGCTGCCTGTGGGTATTGTGGACTTTACACCTTCTCTTTCAGGCAAGATTTCAGCACAGGGGCCAAGCACACTTTCAGAAATAGCCCTGCAACTGGAAATTTCTTTCTCTCTGCACTGAGTCATGCCTGTGAGAAAAAAAGAAAATCAAAAACCAAACCCAGAAGTTCATCAGCTGGAGAGGCTCTGTGTTGGCAACCAAAACAGGTTCCAGCCTGCAAAGATGCAGCAGACATAAACAGGAGGATATGGCACAGATGGTGTCTTTCATTCTGAAAAATAAAAAAAATAAAATAAAATGTAGCTTGTATCTGCCTGTTGCATGCTCAGCATGCAGAGGAGGGTGAAGAAGGGAGAACAGCATCTAAAGTATTTACACAACTGGGGAAAAACAGATTTATTCCTGTCCAGTGGAGGTTTGGGGTAGAGCAGAGTCTCAGAATGGTTTGGGTTGGAAAGGACCTTAAACCCCACCCAGTGCCCCCCCTGCTATGGCAGGGACACCTTCCACTGTCCCAGGTGCTCCAACCCCAATGTCCAACCTGGCCTTGGGCACTGCCAGGGATCCAGGGGCAGCCACAGCAAATCTGGGCAACCTCATGTCACTGTAAAAAAATTCTTCCTTCTACCTAACCTAAATCAATCCTTTATAGGTTAAAAAGTGAAAGCATAGTAACTTAAAAATAAAATAAAAGTATATGAGGAGAAGGTGCTCTTCAGGTGCTTCAGGGCATCTGGAGGAGGCAGAGCGAGCCTGGGGTGTTCTCTATCAAAACTTGGTCTCTCCCCACCTTGCCCCATGTCCTTCCCCATCCCTCCAGCTCCAGCCCACAGCAGAACCACCCTGGCACCAGCCTGAGGGTTTGAGCTCATGAAGAAAGACAGAAATACCACTCAAGATCTGCTGCTCTCATTCTCATTTCCTCTCTTAGGCAGGAGAGCATAAAACATCCATCTTAGAGCTTCTGTCAGCAGCAGAGATGATCCCAGAAGGCAAAACCTCCTCATTACAGCCTCTGCCTTAAAAGTCTCATTTACCTCAGATAAAACTGCAGCTGGGAAGGGCATTATCAGAACCAAGAATAACTCAATGGAAATGTGATCTGTGAGAATCACTGCCCTGAGGAGCTGGGGAACAAACCCTGTTTGCAGCAGACTGGGCACCCAGGGTGGTGGTGAGCCTGAGACTGCTGGGGTGGCTATTGGGACACCCTGGGATGAAGCTGGGATACACTGGGAGAGAGCTGGGACACACTGTGATGGAGCTGGGACACACTGGGATGGAGCTGGGACACGCTCCCTGATGTGTATAATAAGAAGGGGTGAACTAGAAAGGCTTGTCTGGCTTTTAAAATAATCAGAAAGCCACAAAAAGGCCAGCAAAACAGGCCTGGCAGTAATTTTCACTCAGTGCGTACCTCAATGGTATAACTCTGGTTGTATAGAATAAAAAGGAAAAAATAGAATTTTTACACACTCCTGTGTGTCTGTGCCATGTTGTACAGAGATACAGACACAGACACATCTCTGCTCTCACATCTGGCCCATCACTTCATTTTTCACTGTTTGAACACAGTGACATTTCTGAGGGCACACAGGGGTGCAGTCACCTCACACCCCACACTCCAATGTCCATTCCCCTCTTCCCTCTGCTGAAATTGGGACCCTCAAAACCTTCCCTCACCTCCTTGAGCCTCACCTCACCCAGCCTGGTTATTCCTTTCACTGATTCCATTCATCCCCACCAGCCACTAACCAGCTTTACTGTGTGAAAATACATTAAATGGTTGAATTATTTGTTTTCAAACAACTTGCTGTGCAATTGCTCATTTGACAGGAGCCCTCGGTGCCTTGCAGTTTGCTCTGCACACGTGGCAGTCCCAGGGAGCCCTCAGCAGACAGGGGCCAGGGAACAAAATACCCTTTTTAGTGAGCCTTGGCATGTTCCCCCCCCAAAAAAAACCCATGCAGGCTCTTGTCTATTGTGTCAGGGCTCTGGAGTTGAGTAAGAAGGAAATTATTCATAGTAATGGCCCTATCCAGTTGATGCTCTCCTTTTTTTTTAAATTCCCAGAGTATACATTTGTTTGAAGAGATAAGACAATCAGAGAGTTTTAAACTGGCTTTTATAGGACTATTAAATTTCCCAATAGCGCCATAAAAATTAATAAAATCAACTGCTGCTATTCTAGAAAAAATAAACAGACCTGGTATTAAGGGGTTTTGTATTCAAGGTTCTGTTGCTGCTGCTGTTGCTGTACCAACACATGGTACACATGGGCTTTGTTCCCTGGGATTTATCTCACTTGCAGGAACAGGGGGAACATTAGATAAATAACACTCAGCTTGGCCAAAACATTGCTATTTCTATGGCACAACTGCTTCTGTGCAAGGTGTCCCTGCTCGTGGCAGGGGTTGGGATGAGATGAGTTTTAAGGTTCTTTCCACCCTAAACCATACTGTGATTCTGCCCATCACAGCTACATGGACACAAGTTGTAAAGGTGATTTATCCAGTTGGGATCCATGAGGTCTTAATGTCAAAGAATCTTTCTTCAGCTGAAGAGTTTGGGAACACTTGTTCCCAAATATTTCTATTCTCTACTCCTCCTGTGCCACACAGCTCTATTTAAATTGGGAGCATGGCTGTGTGGAGATGGATGCTGCTCTTCTTGTGTACTCCTGAAAATGAAATTTTCCATTCCTGTAATGTAGTGCCTAAAACCTAACTCAGTTGTACAAAAACAGCTCGGAGGTAGGAGCTGTCTAAATCATGCACTGAAAATTCCCCATTACATTAGTGGGGAAAGAAATCTTTTCACGTTACCTCTCTCAAGCTGCTTTAATCACTTTAAATCACTTTAAATGACTGTTATCAGTCATTTCATTTCCCTTCTTCCACTGAAACCTTACTGCTTTCTGCTTGTGAGATGTTTTCAACCTGTACTTGGAACAGAACTTACTCCCTCCAGTGTAATTTTCATTTTAACCTTCCCTCAATGGCCTAGAAATAATAGATTGCTAGGATTGCTTTAATAGATTGGAAATTTAAACCTTGTAGAGATAACCACCTGGATGATGTTACAACTTGAGAGGAAGGCAAAGAATAACAAACCCTAAAAGTTACTGAGCTAAGACTTATGTTGTAAGGCTGCTGAAATGCACTGTTATGGCTGTGTAATTAAATAACATTCCCTGGTGTTATGGTTCCACTGCTATTCAGAATCTTCTGCTCTGGAATTGCTTTCTTTAGTTGTAACTCAGATGGAAGTGATTACTGATGGAGGAAAACAAGTACTTTTAATATTCCTTGTTGTCTTCTCAATGCTCTTTTCTTCCCTGTGGTCCTCTTAAAGCATCTGGGTGCTTTCCATGAATTTCTGGACACTGGAGGAGCTTTCAGCTGAAATCTTCAGGTTAACAATGTGCCTTCATCTTTTGTGGTGGTGAACATAAACCATGGCAACCTGGTTAAAAATCCTCACAGCTTAGGGAACAACCAGAAAGTCTTTGGGAATGGTGGAAGCAATGGGGCTTTCTTGCCTCTGTGGTATCCAAAAATTCTGGTTTGTATGGGATGTTCTCTAGAGGATTGCTGATTTTAATTCATAACATCTCATGTGACCAGGTGCCCACCATGCTGTCTGTGGCAGGATCTCAGGAAGCTGATTGCTTTTCATAGAATCCCAAAGTGGTTTGGGCTGGAAGGGACCTTAAATCCCATCCAGTGCCACCCTCTGCCACGGCAGGGACACCTTCCACTGTCCCAGCCCCAAGCCCTGTCCAACCTGGCCTTGGACATGGGATGAGGCATCCACAGCCTCTCTGAGTGACCCAATGGACTTCCAATGGGCTCTTTGAGGTGCAAAATACCTTCTAAAAATACTTGGTAATTTCATGGCTTGTGCTGGAACCTCGTGGTGTTCAGACATTCCCTCAGTGTGTGATTTTCACTGCTGCAACCAACAGCTACAAAGGCCCAGCAACAGCCTCCAGTACTCAGCACATAAATACAGAGTATTTATCTCCAAAACATTTATTTTTAGTCTGCTTTTCTCAGATTCTAGCAGGGAGATGCTGCATTGTGCTCCCTGTGCTTTCCTTATTTATCAGGCCTGGAATCACAGAAAATATCACTCCATTCAGTTTGTGTCCTCCTCCCATGTAAATGCTTTAGCATAAATATACTGAAGTTTCTCTCCATTTCCATGTGATATCTATGACAAACTCTTTCCAAGATTTCTCATCTCCATCAGCAGTTTTCAAATGTCACTTTCCAACTCAGGGAAACAGCATTGGTCCAAAGAGAATTAAAGAGAGTACACTTAATTTTAAATATTTTGCTTCAGGTTTTCCAAGAATCTACAACTTTGAGGTCAGTAGCCACTGTTTCTTCCAAACTTCCTCCCTGACACAAGATTAGCAAACAATATTGCACTAATTAATCTCAAAGGAACTACCTGGGAAGCACAGACCAGTTGTGCACAGCTTTTAAAGCAATCACTCTCAAACCAGAGCTGTTGTTTATCAGGGCGTGTTCCCATTTTCCCAGTGCTCTTCTCCGTAGACCTCAAGTGCAAAAAAATGTTCTCACTGCCATATTTGTTAATTTTGCACACAAAAAGAAACCTGTGTGAGGTTTGTTTTGGTTTTTTTTTTCCCTGATCCTGGGAGAGACAGCAAGCAGTGTAGGATGATGAGAGCTGGGGCTTCCCAATCCCATTGGGATCCCATGGCATGGGATTGCTGAGCAGCTGCAGGGCTCACCCACGCAGGTGGGGACACAGCAGCTCCCCAGCAAATATTTGGGATGACTCAAATCAGCTTCCCAAAAACAAGGCTCTGCACCGTGGGTTGACCTCGCCAGAAATAAACTCTGAGTGCATTCTGATGTACCACGTGGCATTAACTCAGCACAGATGTGACAGCAGGATGGGGCTTTTGCACTCAGCTTTCTGCACTCTGGACATTCTGAAGTAAATTCAAATGTCATTGAGATATTAATAGTGTGAATCACTCTTTTTTTTTTTTTTAAAGGGAGGGTCAGTTTGGTGGGCTCAAATCCTTTCCTGTGCTACTGGATCCTGTTTGGGATTGGAGACTCATGGGCTGCTCTGGTGCATCCAGGCATGGGCCCAACAAACAGCCCTTGTGCCAACTCATCTTCCAGGCTGAGGTAAAGCTGCCAGTGCTTCTGGTGGTGGAAAACTGCTCCCCAGTTGTTAAGTCCCACAATCCCAGCAGTGTGATGATGTGATGACATCTGCTTGACAAATCCAACACGCCGGGTATCTCCTGCTTGACAACTTTACAAATGCTTTTGCAGCCTGTGAGAATGGAAGGCTGTCAGTCAAAACTCTCCTACGTCTTTCACTCACATCAAATACTTGACTTTATCATAAATAATAGGGAGTTAATTACTGCTCTGATGTGATCTACTCCACAGTTGCTCCAGAAATGTCACAGTTATTAAATTGATTGTCCTGGCTTGCCTCTACTCCTTATAACATTTATTTTAACCTGGTCCTTAGCACACAAAAGCCTACCAGCAGTGTAAATAGACTCTCCAGTAAGTAAATTCTAGTTCAAGCAAGAAAAAATGATGTCTTGGAGCAGGATCCACCCACGGGCTGAGTTGATCTTGAAATATCATTCTCATCAAGTTCTGGCACATGATGCAAATCCCGGTACGATAGTTGCAGGATATCAGGCAGCAAGGCTACACAAACATTGGCAAGGCTTCTCCTTTTCCTTCCACTGTGTTTACCTCAGACAGAAAACTCGATGCCTCTCAGCCTGCAGTGGAGTATTGGAAACATGGGGATGGTAACTGAGTGTTCCATTGCTCCAGAGGGGAGAGGTGGGAGGGTTTCCTCTCCCATCTCCACTCTCCTGCTTCTCCTCAGCTCCAGGGAATGCTGCAGGGGCTGTTTAAGGAGTGACAGGGGTCCCACATCAGTGGGATGTGCATCACTCAGTGACAGTAGTGACACTCAGTGAAGCCCTGGGGCTGAGCTGTGCTCCCTCTAAACACAGCGTGAACCCAGGCACTGGAGGCAGAGAGCAAAATTCAGGCTGGAGCTGGAGCCCTGGACTTGCTGGGAAGCCTGACATTAATTCCCACCTTGGATCTGCTGGCCCCTTTTGAGAAGTGCTGCTCTGTTGCTCAGCTTGGACCAGCTCCAGCAATGCCCAGAGGAATCCTGCAATGCCGTGGTGATCACAGCATTCCACCACCATGATGTCATTTCGGGGGGCTGGAATTGCATGATCTTTAAGGTCCCTTCCAACCCAAGCCTGTCCATGACTGATTTTTCAAGAAGCAAGATTTTTCTTCTGAGAAAACAACCCAGTTTGCATTTGAGAGGGCTGGCAGCAACAGAGCTATTGATCTTCCTTCCCTAAATACATTGTTCTTGTGATTTAAATGAAATATGTGAACTGCATTTGGAAGATTTCTCTGCTTCTACAGTGTGTCAAGGCTTGCTCTCATACATCAGTGGATATTAAATCATCATATTCTCATTTATATGTAAACTCCAAGATGCTGATGGAGTCAAGTACTGTTATGTGTGTGGATTTGAGGAACTAATTTTATGCTGTGTATTATTTTATAGTTATCAGGTCGGGTTCTGCTGGCTTGATTCTATTGCCTTTAAAAGAGAGCAGTGGAAGAAGAATGGATTTTGCAGTTGTTTGATGGGTGGAATTGAAATGTCGTGCCCAAACCAAAACTGCATATGGACTATTTGTAAACATTTGCCTTGTTTACTTCCAGTAACAATGCAGCCTAGTTTTTATACAGGAAATTCTTTCAGAGCAAAAACCAACACACATTTTTGTTGAAATGCTGGGTTTGAAATCAGCTGAGCTTTGTTTCCAAACAAGCAAATCTGTAGGTAATTTGATTTAAAATTAGCAAGCAATAAACCTGGGTTTTTTTGAGCAGAACTATTTTTGCGTGGGTGATCCTGCCACACAGACAAGCAGGGATTTGTCCTCGAGTCTGCTCTTGCAGGGGCAGCAAACACCCATCCTACTCACCAGGGTGAGCCGAATCAGCTGAAGATTTGTGACATGCAACCTTCTCCCATCATTTGGTGGCTCCAGAAGCCTGGGAAGTTTTGTTTCTCTGTCCAGGGGCAGAAAGCAGAACTCTCACAGGTGCCACGACACAGGGCAGTGCCAGGGGCACCCTGCACACCTAGATTTGCTTGGGGGCACACCCTAAACATGAGCCACATCCCTGACCAAGAGACTTTGTACCCACAAAAAACAGCAGAGAGGAGGAAAACCTTAGGCTGAGATGTAAATCAGAGATTCATCTTTTTTCCCCCTTGGATTTTTTCCAAATTTTGTACTGCAGAGCTACAAATTTTCTACTAACCTTTCTTTCTTTCAGTGTTTTTGGGATAGAATTGGTGCCAGGGACAGGGTGGGAACTGATCCACAAAGGTGAAAGCTGCTGGGGATCCTCACAGGTCAAATCAAAAGCTCTCAGTGTTTTGGCTTAAAGCTCTACAGAAGTCTGTGTGGGTGCATTTTATGACCTGGAGAAGAATTTGAGAGTGCAGAATTAACAGCTCTTGCACTCAATTTGTCAGAGGGGCAGATGCAGCCTCACCATCAGTGCTTCAAGAGCTCCATGTCACGACTTCAGGGGCCAGGCCAGGAGCTGCTGCTGATTTATGTCACTGGAGCTGCCTCAAGCAATGGGATTTGGATGGGTCCCAGCACCTGCGTGGGTGAGAGTCAGGGATTGAGGAGATTCTTTCCCTGCCTACACAGATTTAAAGATGGAAGGCTGATTTTGTGATACCTGCCACATTTCGCTGGTGGATTTTTATATAACCTCATTTTTCAGCTGAGATGGAAAGCCTTCCTCTTCAGAGAAATCCACTTCAGTTAAGTAAAGCTGGGAGCCTTTCTCTATTGCCTGATTTTAATACCTCTAATTTATCAGTTGTAGATATGTATCTAAGTCCCACTGTAACTCCTCCACAGTCCAGACAAAATTTATACATTGAAAACTTCTCGCATGCTGCCTTTCAAAAGAACAGACTTTAGCTCAGAAGATTTGGAGTTTAAAAACTGACATAAATCACGATTCTGTCTGGCTTGTGGAGACTCCCACCTCTTTCTGGGTTGCTTGCTTTGGGACAGCCGGAGGATGTGAGTGGCTGCCATGAAAAGTGAGTGTGATAAACACTCACAATCCTTTTGTCTTCTTGGTGAGTCACTCCAGCCTCCTTGTCTTTCCCTCCCTGCATCCCAGAAAATTGGGGAAGGCTGAGTTCCAAGCAGCAGACAGTGCTGGCAGTGAGAGGAGCAGGTAGGCAAGCCCAGCATGCCCAGGTTGGGTGTGTGTCAGGCTGGGGAATGGGACCTGCTGGAATCGAGCACAGGGAAGAGAAAAAAGATCTTGAGAGCTCAGAGCAAGGGTTGGGATTCCCCATCCAGAAGTGGTTAGCAAAGAAAATGTAATTGCAAGATGAAACCCTCTTGGTTTTGCTGCCATTTATAGCAGCCTCAGTTCTGGATGTTTGTTTTGAGATGCTGTCCCTGTGGCAGGGAACGATTAATCCATCCCAGTTGCAGTGCAGAAGGAGCTGTTGTCCAAGCCAGAAATGCTGTGCAATCCACAAAGACCCTCTAGGGCTGCTGGAGAAGCATCTCCAGCCCCAGCCAAAGTTATCACATCCTGCTGAGAGTTATCCTGCCCACTTTGGTGGGAAATGGATTTGTTGAGAGTTTTTGAGTTTGTTGAGTAAGCCTGACAGAAGGCTTACCCAGTATGTATTTGTATGCAAACTTGGAAATAAGAAATGTTGATTTAGAAATGCCATGGAATGGGATAGATGTTGTTGAGAGAGAGATGGAGTTAGAAGTTTTAAAGGATGGCCTTGTAAATAAGACTAGATGCTTCGGAGAAATATAATTATGAAAAATGTATTGCAATAGAACCTATGAGGGGTGATTTTAGATGACTGGCTTTAAGATATTTTATAGTATGACAAAGTTGATGGGTTAAGAAATGCTTATAGGGTGTTGTAATTAGGAAATAGTTGATTTCTGATTGTGATGGTGTGAATTACAACATCTGTATTGTCTCACCCTTCATATAAGACTGAAAATGGAATAAAAGTTTTTTTAAAAACCTCTCAGTTGCCCATTCTCTGGGTCAGAAAAGGACAAAATCTGAGACAGGTTCATCTCTTTTCACAGAATCACAGAAGCATGGAGTAGTTTGGGTTGGAAGGGACATGAAAGCCCACCTAGTTCCAACTTTCCTGTACACCAGGTACCCCAGGGGCTTTCTTCCTTGAGGGGTTTTGGGATCTCCAGGTGCATTAAATTCTCCACCACAGCCTCCCCAGCATTGTGTTCTCCTCCCACAGCACCTCCCATGCCTGGCTGCAGGATCCCTCCTGCCAGAGCATTCCTGGAGCCCCTGTGTGATCCTGGAAAGGACTGAGCTCTCTGCTGTTCCTGAACACTTTGAGCATGTGGCTCTAAAGCTCTCTGTAATTACAGGAAAATATGATGGTTTTTAAATAGAGGAAAACAGAGCTGGCAAGTTATTTTCCTTGTCTGGTGGCCTAGAACTGCTTGTCACACACAGATGTGCACAGCAGATCCAGCAGCACCACTCATAGATTAACTTCATGAGGCCTTCAGGCTTCATCTTCTGCTTCTTGGCACTGGGAACTGGAGCCCAGGTTGATTTTTGGAGCTGGTTGTTGCAGAAATAATTTATCACCTTGAGCTCCTGCTTCCAGCTGAGATGAGGCAGTGCCAGTGACTTCACAGGGATTTATAAGATGTGTGGATGTGGGGACATGGGGCAGCAGTGGCCTTGGCAGGGCTGGGTTAATTGACACAGTGATCCCAGAGGTCTTTCCCAACCCAAACAATTCTCTGATTTGTGCAGATTTTTCAGAACTCTCACCACACTGAATGTCTGTGGGAAGCACCTCTCTTGTTCATGCACCCTTCAGTGGGTTTTTTTGCCAAAAAGTGCTTTCTGCTGCTCCTGAACAATGCTTTGCACAGCACATCTCATCTGCTGCAGCCCACACTATCCCTCACCTTGATTCTCCTCACCCAGCACCGAGCCCAGGTGTTGCATCACACACAACTTTAGCTTTATTTCTCTCTTTTTCAACCTTTCTGAAGCCCCCAGCTCATTCAAAAGGCATCATTTTTAGGTATGGCCATTACACACTTGTAAATGCTCATAGAAATGCTACATCCTGGTGTTTAGTACCATGCCTTTGAATCTGCCTCCAGCACCAGATTCCCTCAGCTGAACCCTTCCCCACCTTCTTCTTCAGGGTGGCTCCACCACCTGAAGCTTTTTTCTAAAGTCTGATTACTCTTCTGGTTTATTTTGTTGACATCTAATAGAATTTCCTCCCTTGCTAATGAGATTCTCTGGCTCAGACCACTTGTGCTGCAGTAATTTCAAGTGAAAAAAAAAAAAAAAAAAAAAAAGAACCCAAAAAAACCAGCCAAGAAGAATTAAACAGCTTGGGAAGACTGTGAATGAATGAATAACATAATTCTGAAGCAAACCCACCTCCTGAACCCTGCCCCTTGGATTTATGTGCAAAGGGATGAGCTGACACAGGAGCTGCATCTCTCCACTGAAGTGTGTGACTGCTCCTCCAGCCAGCCTCCAACAGAAATCCCACTTTTCCCTCACACAGCCCAAATCTTCAGCTTTGGAACTGATTCTCATTTGTCATCCCAGCTTTCTGGAGACAGAGGGTTGGGAGTTGTGCTCACCCCCAAGCAGGGCTCCACATTTCTGAGCTCATCAGCCATCCTTGAACTTTCCCACGTGGGACTCCCAGACTTTCCCCTCTCTGTTCATCAGCTCTCCTTCTGCAGAGGGAATTGCCTGACTACAAATTGGATAAAACAAAACCTTAAGTCACTTTCAGGTTACTCATAGAAACAAGCTGAGAAATGACAAATAACTTGAGGGAATTTGTCAAATAGGAAACATCTTCCTGTTTTCTCGGCTCTCTGACATCACTGGGAGCTGGGATCTTGCATCCCTAATTGGCCTTAACTTTTTCTTCTTGCAGAAAATGGGATATTTAATGTAATGCTCATTTTTTCCCCCTGAAAATCTTCTTAGGGACATAGAAATGGATGTTAATGTATGCAAGTCCATTACTGAGTATGGTAATGAAGAAGTCGTGGCCAATGGTGAAGCTTAAATTAAGCACGCTTCAGAAAACAAACACAACTCCTCCAGAATTCCTATTCAGCATTTGTAATGGAATAAAACTCCTAATAAAATGTTTTCCCCAAGAAGTAATAAATTCTGGAAACATGACTGTATTTACTTAGACCTTTTGTAATGAAAACGTTTTTCTCAGGCAGGAAAACTGCTCTTTATGGGAAAATTCAGTAAATACAATTATGCAGCTGTTTTCCTGAGGCTTTTACAAACCTGTGCTGCTGCAAAAGCTCAGCAGTGTGTGTGGAACTCAGAGAAAACATTTCTCAAGCATTGAAAACACATATGCACTTTGTTCTTTCTGTATCTCATTTATACAATTAAAAACTCCTCCAAACCCTCAGCAGAGATCTGAAAAAACCTGATTCATTTTTCACCAGGAGCGAGTTTGTTCAGGCCATAAATCTTCTGAAATGAAACGTAGCAAATCTCCACTTGCAATTTCTTGAGAAATGCTTTTTCTTAAAAGCATTAAAAGTAAAAATGCCATTTTGATTTTGTTTATTTATTTATTTATTTCGGGGAAGGGAAATAAATGGATTTAAATTTAAATTTATGATTTAATCTAGGAAAAATGTATCAAATGTATTGTTAGGATTGATTTTTTTTTTTTTTAAGTAGATGCTGACCACCTCAATGCTGTTGTTGCCTCTGGAATTAACAGGGAGCTCACGCAGCCCCTGGGGCTGATGTGAGATGTTTTACTGGTGTGTGTTGGAGCCACACTCGAAGTTAGATGCTCACCACTAAATTTCAGTGAGTTTTTACCCCTGTTTTTACCTCCCCTGGGGTGTTTCAGGAGGCACAAACCATCCCAACCCAGCCTCACAAGGATGCTCAGGCAGCAATGCTGGGTCTCAAATCAAGGAAACACCAACTTTTCTGTGTTTCTTGGGATAAAAAGTCCCTCCCAGTGCTCCCAGTGCTCCCAGTGCTGGATTCCCTGGGCAGGGATGCCCAGCAGAGCTGCCAGCTCTGCCTCCAGCCCAGCTCAGAGCTGCTCTGCATTGCCAGCACTGTGCAAAGCAGCTGGAGAGCACCTTTGATCCCCAACTATAGAGGAAATCCTGATTATTGAGCTGATCCCAGGCCATCAGATATTGCTCCAAATGCAAAGAAAGCATCTCTCAAGGAGGCTCTGCCCTTCCTCCTCCAGCACAGAACAGCTTTCAGAGGAATCAAAGCTCAACAATCATTTGCAAGGCAAATAAAGGGAGCAGCCCCTTGGCTGTCCTGTCAGCTCCAAAGGCTTGGCAGGATTTGTCACTGCATCCCTGAGCTCCAGGTCCCAAAACCAGGGGTCCAAGCTCAGGCAATCAGCCCTGGGTGGGGTTTGGAGGGGCTTGGGGCTGTGACAGCCAAGCAGTGATGCTGCAGCTCCCCTGCACTCCTTACTGGGGTGGAAAAAATCCTCTCCCATCCCTCTGGGAGCTCTGGGTGCAGCTGCTGTCACCTGCCCCATGGTTTAAATCCATTCAACCCCCAAAAAACATTTTAAATTAGGATAAGCAATGTGGCAAATGACATCTCTGTAGGATGTGCTGTTTGTTTCCTCTGGTAAGTTTGTGCTTCACCACATCATTTAAAAAAAAATGAGGGGAAAGCATTATTTGGGTTTTGTGGCTTTTGGATAGGTAAATTTTAAAATATTACACAAACATGAAATCATTTTGTTTGGGTTTTCTAGTGCAAAAGCAAAGCCAAACAAAGATAAATCAAGAACAAATACTTTCTGGGGCAAAGATGGACTGGAATGCTGATACACTGTGCAACTCCTGCTAAAACTTCAGCTCACAACATGATTTCTATGTTTTATACCTCTACTTGCATCTATGAGAGTTAATTCTTTTCCTAACAATATTCAAAGAGGAAGTTTCAGCTCCTAAGGCAATTTGGAATAAGTTTGGCAAAAAGTATCTGCATTACTTAAGGATGATGCTTTTACCCTGGAAACAAAATACCTTTATTTCTCTCTCAAATAACTAATTATCCAGGTGGTGACAATGCCAGAGTAGAAAATTACCTCTAAATAAGTTGAAAAATCCATCAGTTAAAGTAGTATAATGTAAAAATTTTATAAAGTCTACTCTAGATCATCTGCATTCACAAGGGCAAGAGGCTCATTTCCTAATTGTAATTTCTCAAATTTCATTAAACTTTAATCAGGAGACTTAAGTCTTGTTCTATCTCAAATTAGTTTTAAGCAGAATATGAAGTACAAGTACTGCTAATTCATAATATTTTATACACCCTTAATCCTGCTGAAGGATGGAGTGAAGGAATTATTGCATTTCCTTCTCACGTGGAGTAAAAAGAGCAAATGCCCAAGGAGAGCCTCAGGCTGGAGTCACCCAGGTGCAAAGCAGCCAGGGCAACTCTCAGCATCAAACTGCAGATTTTTTCTGTCTCTAACACATGATCACTCAGAAAATCCCAAAAGCCCTCACTGATTTTGAAAGATTATAACAAATCAGGTTTTACATTTTAATATTTTTAATTAATACTCTGAGGAAGGGAGGGAATTTAACGGGCACAAGGGAGAAAACAGGCATAATTTGGAAATGTATGAACCAGTGAAGCAGGAAAGCTAAAAAATTGTTCCAGATGAGAAGAAATGAATGAAGGAAAGAACTTTCTCCATCAGCCATGGCAAGGCTGTGAGGAGCCTAGAGGGAAAATCGTGCTGAGACAAAGGGAACCAGAGAGGTCAGGTCTGTCTCAGGTCTCTGTAAACAGGGGCTGTCCCTTCTCCTCAAGTGTTTCCTTCAGTTCTGAGTTAGCAGAGGAGAAATTCAAGGTGTTGTGGGTCGAGGTTCTCAGGGTTCCCCTTGAATCCACCCCAATTTTTGGCAGGCAGCACCCCCAGTATCAGCCCCTCCTGTTCCCTGGGTGCTGCAAAGCTGGATTCAAGGTCAGCTTGAGAGGGGGATGTACCTCAGCAGAAGAAAAGAGCAATCTCTCAGGTTCAAAATCTGCACTTGAATCAGTTTATTAATCCCTCAGTGCAAATCAGAGGAGAGGGGAGGAGGGGAAGACGTGAGGAATTCACAGAGTCCAGGACAAAAATAGCATTATTAAACATTTCATCTCTTTTTTTGGAAATTTTCCCAATGACTTTTAAATCTCCCTAGGCTTATAGAGAAAGGGGAAAAAAAGAAGTTTGCATCCTTTATGTGCAGGTTTTAGAAGACAACGTTGTGCAGTGGTGCTGCAGCTCTTCCACCCTCATGGCAGCACCAGCTGATGCATCTTGTATGCAACCCCCCAAAAACTGCAGCACAGGTGATGCTCCAGCTAGTCCTGCAAAATAAAGGAAGAGAGAAATCCCACTCAGAAATAATCCTAGAGGGAGTGGGAGGGGGTGAGGATTATGGCAGCTTTAAACAAAAGTTAGAATGAAATGAAAGATTATGCAGTTCTTTTGTTCTTCAGGAGGAAAAGTGCTTGTGTAGCACTTTTCCCCAAACTTTGACAGCCCCAGCAGAGATTATAAGAAGTACATGTAATTTTTCTTCCATTAAAAATCCTCTGCCATTAAACATTTGTTACTTGACAACCTAAAATTCAGTACCTGATTTTCATAGTCTCATTTTATCTCTACGCTTGCCAAGTGTAAATTAACTTCTGTTTGTGTCTTTTTCTGAAACACAGCTAGCCCTGCTTGCTCTTGTGTTATAAAATATAGTTATTCCTTAGAAAAACACACCCAAAACAGAGCAGGAAAGGAATAAAGTCATTGGGATATATGTTGGTAGCTGGGCAAAGTGAGAGCACAACTTTTGCAAAAGAAGCTTTGCTGGAAACATTAATTATTATTGGAATCAGTTTCAGATTCAGCAAGACAGGTTTCTGTGGACATTCTGGCAAATCCCCTTAAATCTGGATTTCATGACTGTGGGAGAGATGGAAGGGGTGGCTGAAACAGGATAGGATGATAACAGGAAAGGCAGCCAGCACCCAAATCAGATTTGTGCATAATCAGCTCAGGCCATTGAAGCCTGGGAAAGCTTTTAAAGGTTCATGTGATCCTAAATGGCTGAGGTGAAAATGTAAGCGTGGATGTCCACAAAATACAGAGTTTATTTCAATAGCTTCCTTGGAAATGCAGTGAGCCTGGCAGGCCTGAACTGCAGAGGGCTGGTAATGGACTGGAGGGTCTTTTATTTATAGATCTGCTCAGGTTTAAATCCAGTTCAAGCCATCAGCAGCTAAAAGCTGGGTATTTTCCTGTGGCTCTCCAGCCCTGGGAGATGTACCAAGATCAGGAGCTGGGGGGAGAGAGCACAGGGTTTTGCTGCAGAAATCCCAGAAGAGTCAAATCCGGTGGGATTGGGGCACATCCTCCTCCAGAAACCATTTTCCTGGGAGAGGGGATGGTTTTGAGCCCTGCCCATCCACCCCAGGATGCCCAAATCCTGCCCCTGCAGGGAACAAGACATTCCTAGAGTACCCAACATGGAGCTCAAGGTGCTGTTTGCACAGTTAAACAAACACAGCCCTGAGGATGTGGTTTAACACAAGAATGGGGCAGTGGTGGCACTGCCACAGGCTGGAGCTGAGCTGCTGCAAGGCAGCTCCTTGTGAAGACCACAATCCTCCAGAGGTCATGGCTCATCCAAATCACTGCTTCAGACAGCTGAGAGCAAAGACAAAAAGGGCAAGGTTAAATCTGTACTTGGCAGGGAAAAAAAAAAAAAAAAAAAGAAGAAAGAAAAAAAATTAAAAAATAAAAGTTTATCTGTTGATAAAGAAGAAAGAAATAATTGCAGGACAAGTAATGTAGGCAGAGCCAAGGAAATGGCACTGGAGGGGAGGAGCAATGTGAAGTGAGGCATGAACATTAAACACTGCCCATCACCATCCCTGGAAGTGTTCCAAAGCGTGTGGATGTGGCACTTGGGACATGGTTTACCTGATGATCTTAGGGAGTTTTTCCAGCCCAAGTGATTCTGTGAGAGAGGCTTAAATGATTCTGGGAGAGGGGTTTAAATGATGCTGGGAGAGGGGTTTAGCCTCGAGGGCAGTGTTGGGGGCAGTGCACCATAACTTGCCTGCCAGTGAGAGTGATGGAAGGATTGGGATCTAAGGTCAGAGGAGGACACAGGAGGGGACACAGGAGGGGACACAGGAGGGCTGAGCAGACAACAACTCCTTTCCTAACACCAGCTCTGAGGGCTGGAGCAACAACAGGCAATTGATCCTAATCAGGGCAATTAATCCCATTTGGGGTAATTGATCTCATTTGAGGCAATTGATTCTATTCAGGGTAATTGATCCCATTTGGGGTAATTCCAGGGCGAAAAAATGATTGTATCATCTACTCAGCCATCAAATATCGAATGGGGTGAGGAGGATTTGGATTCAGAGTGGAGAAATGTGAAAAAGCTGGAGTGTGTGTCAGTGGGGGGAGGAAGGAAGATACAGGATTCTTTGACACTCCTCTGCAGACTCAGGGCTGTCACCCTGATGTCCCACAATTTATGTTTTACAGCAGGATTTCTGATAGACTGAGAAAAAATGCTGCTGAGTATTGCAAAGTGAGTAAATCATCTTCCCTGCACTCAGCTCTCATTTGTGTTGAAGACACCAGCTCCTCCCTAAGCATGGGGGAGGATGAGAAAGGGGCACAGGGAGGTGAACAGACACCCAGACAGCTCTGGCTCCCTCAGAACAAATCCCTGCTTTGGGCAGAGCTGACCAGACTGTCTAGGCACAGTATATATAGGATGGAGCAGGAGTTTGCAATTACATTCCATTTCTGTGGTTTACATATAGCAGTGCTTTATAAGCCAGCACACATCAAGGCTGAGCCTTTCACTGAGCTTTTTCCAGGGAGTGGGGTTCTTATCTCCTCTTAGGAAACGAAAACTTGGGCAAATTTGCTTTTCCAGGTTGAAGAAACCACAGAAATGTGAAGGCCATTTTTATAAATAACATCATGCACCGAATTCCACTATTCCTTTTTACTTTTATTCACTGCTCAGCTGCATGAAGTGTTTCTTATTGGAACAAATGTGTCTTTATTTCTTCTTAAAAAAAAAAAAAAAACAAACCACCAAAGCAGATTTACAGCAATTCTTCCTATCAATAAACAAACTAGTTGAAGCTCCTGACTCCCAGTTTCATCCCAAGCAGGCATGATGGTCACTTCATTTGTGGCCACATTTTGAATTAGAGCTGATCTATTAGAGGAGCTGAGCTCCCACCCTGCCTGATGCCCACAAGTGTCACCTCCTGCTCCTACTCTGAGGGCATGGAAGTTACAGCAGAAAAAACAGGATGGTTCATTAATAAGGGCTTTCTCAGCCCATGCCAATTGCAACTCGAATGTTCCTATTTTCAAAGGATACAAAACGTTTCCTAGCAAAGCTGGAAAACCAAACTCATGGTAATCCTTGAGTGGAAAAGACTTGCAGCTTGAATCAACAAGAAAAGGTGAGAATATTGCCTTCACTCCAGTCATGCCACCAACTCCAGTTGCATCCATCTCTCAGCTGAAGAATGTTGCTTTCATATTACAAATAAGAAAAAAAATACAAATTGCAAACAGGAGCCACAAGTGGAGATGGGCATTTCAGTCTTATGCTCATCACAATCTGGAGTTGCAGCTAACCAGTAGCCCCAGCTATCTTCAATTATTTGCATGGGTGTTTTTAGTAACAATTTTTCAAACAAAGCACAGGGAAATCTGTGATGTGTTACAGAGCAAGAGCTTCTGCATGCTACAGCTTTTCCAGGGAAACAGTTCCATTAATTTCAGCAGGGAAATGAATGGTAAAATCCAGCTTAAATGAAATGTACAGAGACCTTTCTGTGCAAGATGAGAGATGAAATACAAGTGAAAACACAGAAAATTGGTTGCAAGACTCAGACACTGGGGAAGATAACAGAGTTGCCCTGGCAGCTTGGCCTGAGTTTTTAGCCACAAGCAGCAATTTAGGCAGAAAATCTGCCTGGTTTGAGACCCATCAGGATGTGTGACTTGAGGCTGTCTGAACACACAGGCCAGCGTTTGTCAGCCCCTTGACACTTTATTGACCCTGACACTTTATTGCTCTTTCTTAAAACACATTTCCTAGTCCAGGAAGAATTCAGCCAGACCCAACCAAACTCCAAGGAGATGGAAGGCTTTTAATTCATCCCAGAAGAAGAAGGGAAGAAGGATTTATCCTGCTGAAAACCAGAATAACTCTTGAGGAGTGGGCTGGTTGAGGCTATTTTTTAATGCAAAATTTTATTTTGCATAAAATGTAGACAAAAGTAAAACTCTCCAGCAAACAGAAGCTGTGCTTTCATGTCATTTGTGCTCTTCTTCTGATGCAAGAAACCTGGAGACCCAAGAAGTGAGCAAGTCCATCATTTTTCCAGGCACAAGGCACTGAAAATAATTACAAGGGGGGTTTGCCATCCTTTAGCTTCCCTCACGTTTCACTGTGAAAAATAGGTGGGAAGATTTTCACCATGGAAAATGGGTGAAAGATGCCTGGTGCTGCCAATAAGTTGCTTAAGATGGAAACTTTCCTCCCTTCTTTGCTGAACAGCAACCATGGACTTCAGAGGTTTCATGATGGCCCATTTTGAGGGAAAGGACTGCAAGTACTGAAAGAAATGTGACAATTTCCCCAAATATTTGCAGCCAAATGAGCAGAAGTGAAAGAGAAGAGAAGAGAAGAGAAGAGAAGAGAAGAGAAGAGAAGAGAAGAGAAGAGAAGAGAAGAGAAGAGAAGAGAAGAGAAGAGAAGAGAAGAGGAGAAGAATTGTACAGTGAGAGCCTGTTCACAAAATCTTGTAGAGAGGAATGAAATCCTTCATTAAAGAACAATTCAATTCTGATGTGCCCTAAACTGGTACTCAGGCAAGTGTCATACCAGAAAACAGTGCTAAAAATTAACCAGAAAGGCCAGTAAAGCAGAAATATTACACTAGGAAAAAATGCTACCAAAGAGTTCTGTAGCCTAAGATATTAAGTTAAAATTGTACCTTTGAAGATTGGTAGGTTTGTGGGGGGGAAAAAAGGGAGTTAGATGTAGGTTTAAATATATGGTTAGTTCTCAAGAACCGTGGGATTTTTGCACAGGAATAGAAAAGCATAAATGAAGCACCAGGGTACAATGTAACCATCATCAGATGAATATGGAAATAAAAAAAATAACTGGTGAAATGTGTCAAATCTGCCAAAGGACTGAGGCTGGGGAAGATCCATATGGATGGATCCAGACACGATGGAGCTGCAGTGCAGATGCCTCCATGCTACAAGCAGAGGCAGTATTTAATTTACACAATTTGATGCTTCTTTAATGATGGTGCTCTCTGCAATTGTGCTTTTTTGATAATGCCACCTCAAAATAGGCCAGGCACAATTTGATTCTCCCAGAAAAGAAAGCCAGGAGAGGACTCTGTCCATCACTGCTCATCTGTCCTGCAGGCAGGACCTTGGGTATTCCAGATTAGAGAAAACACTGGTGCCAGATGTTCTCATCCCAACAGTCTGGGAGAAAAATGGAGCTGAGGCAGTTTAAATGCTTTTCAAATAACACCTAATAATATCTTGGCTTCTTCAGACCAGCTTTTCAAAGCATGAAATGTCACCAATTTTGTATAACAAAAAGCTGAGAACTGAGCTTCCTAATTCAGGCAGAATTCTATCACAGGGTAGGAAAAGCTCTGATCTTACATGAAACACTATGAAAGGTGCACCAGAGCCAGATCCAAACAGGTGCACATGAATTTCCAAGCCTCTGGCAGGAGGAAATGCATTTTGCATACCTGATGGCCATGGGGAGCTCAGGGCTGAGGCAGCTGCAGAAGTGGCTCAGCCTTTTGAGAGACTCAGAAGGAACTGGAACAATTAGAGCTCATCCTTCCTGGAAGGGGAGTCAGAGGGTGCAGCCTGCACTGCTAGAGCCTGAAAATGAACGGGAAGGAGCTGGCAAGAGCAGCTGTGGGGATGGAGGTGGCTTCTCAGAATTTTGGAATGTGCAGAGCTCCTGGAAGGGAGCTGGAGACGTGCTGTGAATTGCTCTGTGCTGCTGGGAGATTCTGTGCACTGCACAGACAGGCTGGGGCTGTGAGAAACCTGCACATGGGCTCAGCTACACTCACCTTGCAGCCTGAGCAAGCCAAAGCCAAACCTTCCAGCTGGTTAATCCCCAAAATCCACCTCCTAATTCTCCCCCAGCACACTCTGTCTCTCAGGCTGAAGTTGGCAGGATGCTCCTATCTTTACAGTGAACCACAGCAAAGTCCTAAGATTAAAGAATCCTGGAATGGTTTGGGTTGAAAGGGACTCCAAGTGCCATCCCATCCATGGGCAGGGACACCTTCCATGTCCCAGGGTGCTCCAACCCCAATGTCCAACCTGGCCTTGGACACTTCCAGGGATCCAGGGGCAGCCACAGCTTCTCTGAGTAAAGAAAAGCTTCAGCACTCCTAGACTGGGGAATCACCAAAATCCAGAGCTGAATGTGTCCATATGGACCTTAGAGCTCCAGGTCACCACAGATTTTTTGGCCAAAAGCCTGATGCAATAGGGTGTTTTAAAATGTCAGCTTTGAGGAGAAGGGAAATGATGAGCAAAGCAGTAAATCCCTAAAAGCCTGACTGCTGGGGAGAGAAGGATTTGGGCCATGGATATCCAGTGAGAATGGGGAGGGTGAGGAGGGAAAAGTGACAAGGAGTGAAAATGAGAGTGAGCAGGGTGTGTGGATTATCAGAGGCACTGGGAACAGAGCAGGGGCTGTTCTCACAAAAAGCAGCTGAGCACAGGAAAGCACCAGAACAACCAGGACAGGCCTTGCTGCTCTTCCAATTTGATGTTTTCCTGCCCAAACACATCAAAGATGCTCCAGAGGAGGCAAGGGGAGTGAAAGATCACACTTATATTACTTTTGGACAGATGGAGAACTCCACTACCCAAAATCTGAAGTCCAAAAAGAACTGTGCACAAGAAGTGAAGGCACCAAAGCCAGAGCCCCTGGAGCTGTGACCCTCCAGTGTCACCCCAGCAGCACCAGGGCCACCTCTGTCCCCAGGAACAGCAGCTCCAGGGTGGCCTTTGGGTAATGCTGAGTATCCCTTGGGAAGAGCTGGGATGAGAATCAGAGGCTGAGGATCCTGAAGTCTCACAGCTGCAGGATCTCCTCCACCTCTAGATCTGCAAAGATTTGTGATAAATCACTTCTGGTAGTGCTGGTTCTGCTCTGGTCACCCTGCAGAGCTGTCCTAGCTGTGCTGGGGCATGGGGAGATTTCAGCATGCACAAATTCACACTAATTTGTCACTGGAATTACCCCGAGCTGGCAGCAAACAGGAGCAGTGCCTCAGAGAGAGCAGTTGTGAGAATTGTTTTAGCACAACATTGGGTGTTTTATGTGTGGTGCCAACTCCTTTTGCAATAAATCAGAGCTGCCCAGCACTTGCCTCTCAGGAGGTATAAAATCACCTGAGGAAAAGTGTTCTGGCCCCTGGCCTGCACTGTAACTCCTTCCAAGGGCACATCCCCCAAGTCAGGACGAGATGCTGACCCCTGAGAGGGGCCTCTGCAGGAAGGGCCAAGAGCAACACTCTTCCCTGGAGCTCATAAATGGGATGAGCCAAACCTGTTAAATAGCATGGAAAGACTCCCAGGGATTTTAATGGGTTTCATGCTATTCCACTGGATGCAAAGACCCTCTTTGTTCCTGAAAGGGTTGTCTGTCCTAGGGCAGTGCACTGGGAGAATACAGAAGCAGCAGCCCAGGGAAATTAAACTCAATTAACCATTTCATTTTAGTATTGGCATTTACATAGTTCATTGATTACCTGGCTGTGCAGACTCCTTCAATGACATAAAAGTATAAAATGCTCCCAATCTGGGGTGTTGTTTGCCACGAGCAGCCCTGTGTCAGCTGCAGTGCAGGAAGGAAGGGGGCAAAGAGGCCACTCCAGCAAGACCAGCACTTCACAGTTTATAGGAGCAAAATGTGATAGGGGAGGAGCTGATTTATCCTCACTCTTGCAAATCCTATTTCTTAATTATTCACTGGGGCCGTTCACATGAAAACTCTCAGGGATAACAACACCCTGCCACCTCCCCTGCCTCACTCTTCACCTACAAGGTCAGCTCTTGTGAAATATTGCTCAATAGAAAGCTACATCCTCATCAAGGAGGTGATTTAAAACCAAAAGAGTTGTGATTTAGCAAGGTCCAGCCTTTGGGTTTTGTGAGAACATGTTGCCTTGAGTCATAACTCCTTTTGTTGAGGACAAAAATATTTTTAAAACTGTACATTGTTAAAACCAGATCCAGTGTCACATTAGTTTCTGTCAAAAAAAAGAAAATAATAAGACTGGTTTTAGCAGATGGTTCTTATGGTAGTCAGACTACCCTGTTATGAAAATAAAGTTTTGAAGAGTTTGGTTTTCCTTTCCGGTGCTTTTCTGCTGCCTAAAAAAGAAACATCCAATAAGTCCCAGCCTATTTATCCCTGCAGAATTATAAATATCATTTCAAAAAGTTTTACAATTGATTTTTGCCTTTTTCCCTTCCAAATTTTGTGTTACATGCCGTAAATGCATTAAAAAGAGAAAGCAATTCTTTCTTTTATTTCCCTCCTTTCAACCAAAGAAACAAAAATATTACCCAAAGTTTCCTTTCCACCTATGACCATACCAAAGAGAAGTGTAAAATGTTAATTACAGGGGGGAAAAAACCAACCTTCTATTAGAAAGATTTAAAAATCAGCTTCAAGTGACTGCACAGCACAAAGGCAGAAGTCATTTGTTGGTGGAGGTTTTTTTAAAATTTGTGCCCTGCAGCTGCCGCAGGACACCTCAGGGATGTTTCCATTCCTCTGCCTCCTCCATGTCGTGGTTCCCAGAGCTGGGCACACCCAGGACATGCACAGCAGGGCAGGTACCAGAGCAGAGGAGCATTCCAGCCATGCCAGCACACCTGGATGCTCTGCTGCGCAGCCTTTGTAGTGCAGCACAGCGTGAAATGGCCAATTTGTCCTCCCTGGCCACGCTGCAGCAAGGTGTGAAATCCTGGAGGGGAAAGGCAGCTCTCACATCTGCCTTTGGGATTTTTGCTGGTGAGCCAGGAGAGCAGCACTGCTGGAAAATCCCAGCTTGGGAAGCCTGGGTCACAGAATCACAGCATGGTTTGAGTTGGAAGGGACTCAAAGATCTTGTTCCACCCCCTGCCATGGCAGGGACAGCTCCCACTGTCCCAGGCTGCTCCAAACCCCATCCAACCTGGCCTTGGGCACTTCCAGGGATCCAGGGGCAGCCACAGCCAGAGCCTGCCCACCCTCACAGGGAACAATTCCATCCCAAAATCCCATCCATCCCTGCCCCCTGGCAGTTTGAAGCCATTCCCCGTGTCCTGTCACTGCAGACCCTCATCCAGAAATCCCTGACCCCACTGATGAAAGGCAATGACAATTGTCCATGAAGCTCAGCAAGGTCCATCCAAGGCACAGAACTGCCTCAACTTCATGAGACTTTCTCCCAGCCCCACTCTGATCCTGCCCTCATGGATTTCTCCTTTCCATCTAAGCTAATTTTCTTAGCCTTCACACTTTATTCTCTGTGGGAAGACATCAAAGCCCATAAAGCAACTTTTTTGTGGATTTGTGGGCGATAAGGGCACCACAGGGTTGTGGTGGGGAGTCCTGCAAAATTAGGAAGAGCAGGAGAGCAGCATGGAAAAGCTGCTTCTCCTTTCTGCCCTCCCATGATGGTCTCTGAAGGGCAGCCCCAGGAAAAAGCCTGGCAGAATTTTCAAGAATTTTTCAGGCAAATGTGAGATCCACGCTCCAGCCATAAATTGAATTCCAAGCATTGAAGCAAATGGAAGTGGCATTTTGTAAGATGTAAAGTCCCAATTCAGAAGCAGGAATGAAAATTACTGTGGGTGTTTCAAGGGATGTTTTCAGAAATTGTTATAGAAAAATCTCACATGTGGTTGGAATTACCCAGGGAATGGTTTTCTACCAAGAAAATAAAATCAATCATGGGTGGGGTGGAAACAAATGTTTTGTTGCAAGAACAGTGACCAAGATTCACAACTGCAGTTGCAGGAAGCTGCCACAAAACATCTCCTCCTGGCTTTTTTTGGGGAGGTTCTGGGCAAAGAGCAGGCTTGACCTTTCCCAGCAGCTTCCAGGGAAGGTGGCTCTGGGAAGGTTACAGAGAGTTTATTCTTCGATTACAGCACGGCTCTGATGTGTGCTCCAGTGGAGTTATTCACAGCTACACTTGTAACACAATCCCACCCATTCTGAGCGGGTAAATGCACGTTTTGGAGTTATTTTAGGTAAAAAGAAACAGACTGGACTGCCTTAAATAACTGCTGACCTGCAATTACGAGCTAAGAGCTGCTGCATACAATGTAAAGAAAAACTCAGGATGACAGGAATGGAAAACATGCCTTTGCACTGAGGCACAGACACATTTCTTGGATCACACATCCTCTCAGGCACAGCTCCTGCATGCCATGGATGCTGGAGCACGGGATAATGTGCTTTTCTGAGCAGATGTAAAGACTGAATCTGCACTCACCCTCTGCAAGGGAAGCCTATCACAGCATTTCTTGGTCCATAAATCTGGAGGAGAGAGGTGATGCTGGCAAATGTAAGTGGGAGCAGGCCTGGCTTTGCTGCCCTTCCTGCTGGCACAGCCCCAGTGCCCAGGGAAGGATCAGCCAGGGGGGCACTGCTCCACCACCCACCCCAAATCTGGCATGGAAGAGAAAGGGAACGTGTCCAGAGGGGGACACCAGGCTGGTCAGAGGGATGGAGAACCTCTCCCATGAGGAAAGGCTGGGAGAATTGGGATTGCTCAGCCTGGAGAAGAATTTGTCACCCTGGCTTCAGAGTGATAAAATCAATCTCCAGTACCTGGAGGAGCTGACAAGGAAGATGGAGAGAGACTTTGGAGAAGGGCTTGGAGTGACAGGACAAGGGAAGATGGATTCACACTGACAAAGGGCAGGGTTAGAGCAGATATTGGGGTGGAATTCCCTGGGAAGGTGGGCAGGGCTGGCACAGGGCAGCTGTGGCTGCCTCTGGATCCCTGGAAGTGCCCAAGGCCAGGTTGGACATTGGGGCTTGTCCCTGGCAATGGCAGGGGGTTTGGACCTGGATGATCTTTAAATTCCCTTCTGACCCAAACCATTCCATGATTCTACAATCCAAGAAAGCCCAAGTACAAAAGCAGTGGAGTGATCTGGATTAGATTTAGCAAAACAACTTAACAGGGTGTTAAGAAAAGGGGATTTCTATCATTTATTTGATCATACACAAGATTACCTGAAGAACTGGAGAACAGTCATACACACATCAATCAAAAAATGCAATAATTTAGCAGCAAAACTGCTCCAGGAACTATTTGCAAATGACATTTAATGGATTAAATAAATTGTGCTTCAGTGACAAGGATGGGGCACCAAACTTCAGCCAGGTATTCAAGGACACCACATATTTCTGAGGCAGCTGCTACAATTCACAATAACAGCCTGAGCCTCTTCCCACTGAAATCCCAGGGCAGGCCTAGGACTTGCTAATGGTTTATTATTTATTGGTTTATGTTTCATTAACTGAAATATTCTGAGCATTGCACAGGGTTGGCAAACATCATAAAACCAGCATCAGTTTCTGATTCTGCCACTGAGCTGGTAATGGATTTGGCATAAATAATTTAAACTTTCTGGCTTGTTTCTCTATATTGAAAGTAAAAGTTTGTTGCTTTTTTAAAAATAAAATGTTTTGATATCTAATAGTAAACATGCTACATTAAGAGTAAATATTTTATCACCATATTGTCATACCAGATAGTCTGTCCCATTTACATGCTACAAATGTTATACAGGAGAGTGATAACAACCCCTATAAAACCAGGAAAAGTTGATCCTTAAGTACCATGAGATACCTGAGCATTGAAAGAACAGATTGTTTTTTGAGTCGTTCAGCTTTCTGCTAGCAGAGATTCAAATAAAAAAAAAAAAAGAAGAAGGAAAACAAAGCTTTAAATCTTATAAAATGGTAATTGTGCATAGAGAACAAATGAGGCCTTTCAGCTTTAGCAGTTAACCATGACTGTGAGCTGGACATGTGTGTTTTTCATTATTGGCAAACACACTGTTAAACATGAGCAGACCCCAATGTACACGTGCTTTACATTACATCTGCACAAGGGAACTCTTCCCACAGCCAGCACCACTTTCCAAATCCCAGATGATGACTGTTCTAAGGAGCCCTTGCTTGGCACACTCCTCATGTGTTTTATGGAACATGCATTAAAAATCCAGGATCAAACAGTGCTGGTTTTTCACTTGTGATTACAGAACTCTGGGTAAGCCCAGCCAGGCAGAACCTTGCACTGCAATCCCATAAACCCACACAATGGAAATTAGGCAGCTCCAAGGATAAATGCCTGTCCTGGCCAGCCAAATAAAAAAGGAAAAACTGATTTTAAATAGTACAACATCAATTAGAAAGGCTAACAAGGATTTCCATGTGGGATATCCCTAAGCACAGGAGAGTGTTACATGGAGTGGAGGGGAAAACAGGACAGGGGAGCTCTGCTAACTCAGGACCACCATCCCTGGTGGGAGTGGGATATAAACCAGAGCAGAAGGGTTCAAAAGTTAATATCACATGAAAGAGATGGGGATCTAGGGCAGAGGAACATCTGAGTAGATTTTGCTGCTGTTAAAACATCAACCCCACTGATGTTATCCACAGAAATGCCTCTGGATCCCTGCAAATGTCCAAAGCCAGGCTCCAAGGAGCTCTGAGCAGCCTGGTCTAATGGGAGGTGTCCCTGCCCATGGCACAGGGTGGAATGAGATGGTCTTTAAGGTCCCTTCCACCCCAAACCATTCTGTGATTTTATCATTTTATGTTTGGCTCTTTCAAGGTCAGGCCAGACTTGGAATGCAAGTGTAATTTGAGCCACCAGAACATCTGTTCTGGGGTATTTCCAGACCATCCTGGAACAAGAAATACCCAAATCGTGTGGGAAAACTGATTCTCACAAAATCTTCAGGCAAAAACTGCCAATGGGCTTAGCTAAGCATGATAGCTACAGCTCAGATGAGAGAGCCAGGTCCTCTCTGCATCACCTGGCATCCTTCCACTGAAGCAAAGGAGTTCTGCTGATCTGCTCTGCACCTGGCAAGAGCTGCCAACAGACAAGCTGATGTGACATATCAGTGCTAGAAAGGAGCAGGGGGGAAAAAATCTGTTAGATCCTACAAAAAATTGTGGGTTTGGTGTTCCTCGACCTTGTAAAATTCATGAGGTAATTCAAAGAGAATCACAGCCCATGTTTGTGAGTGACCCAACAGATCTTTTCCTGGCCAAGGTCCTCAGCCAGGACATCCCATGTGGAAGGAGCTCTTAGATGCTCCCTGGTTTCCAGAGGCCAATTTCTGCTCTATGCTGCTGAAAATTCCCACTTGGGCAACAAGATAGACTGAAGAGTGACACAGTGTGCTGGGTTTTGCTGCCTACTGAGAGCAGTAAGAAATGCAGGAAAGAAAAACAACTGAAATTCTGGTGGCCTAAAATTTTCCCACATTCCTCCAGTGTTTTCTGCTGAGTTTAGGTTTCAAATGGGGATGAACCACAAGTAAATTCAGGTGGAGTTCATCTGCTCCTGGTAGATCATGGAATCCTAAAATGATCTGGTTTGGAATGGACCTTTAATCTCATCCCATTCCGACCCCTGCCACAGGCAGGGACACCTTCCACTATCCCAGGTTGCTCCAAACCCCTTCATCCTGGCCTTGGACTCTTCCAGAAATGATTGTTACAAAGCCAGGAGTTATCCCAGTGGCTTTCAAGTTGGCCTTACTTCTGAGCTTGAAGTTACATTGCTGTCTGAAAATCAGAGCTGGATTTGGGGAGACAGAGCTAAAAAATATATGCATTTATCAAAAATCCTTCCTGTCATTTCACTTTAATCCCTGATAGTTTATCATATTTCAATAATTTTTTTTTCATGTTTGATAGCAAATCTCATCCCAGATGCCTGTGCTCACATTACCATGAGATCTACTCCTCATCTCTTTGACTTGATTACTGTTTCTGGTGGAGTCTGCAGCAAATCAGAGCTGAGTCCTGAGCAGCTCATGCTGGCAGCCTGATGAAATCAAGAAAAAATGTAGCTCTTGTTTACTGAGGAAGCAAAGCTGCTTCCATAAATAAGGAGACACAAAAGAGAAGCAAAGATGAAATAGCACTCTGAGGGAAGCATTTCAATCATTTTAGAAGGATTTCAGTGCAAAATGGCAAGAGGAAAAGATTCCCTCTCTAAAAAGACAAATTTTATGTTTTTAGTAATCTCAAAACACTTCAAATCTCACTGGAGAAAGGATTATTAGGGGCAACCTCAGCTTTAAAGTAGGAGCCAGCCTCCTTTCTGTGGGTATGGAATTGCTTCCAAAGGAATTATATTTTTAAATAGTGGGAGTGGGGAAATGACACACAAATTTCTGAGCCAGTGATTTCTCTTAGAAGCTGCTCCCAGCTCTCTGTTGCTGCACAGCACCAATGCTCAGCCACCCCTGAGTGACACAGGGCTGTGGTGATGCCACTGCCAGGGGACATCAGCTTCTGCAGCTGGGCCAGGTGAGATCAGGGGCAAAGGGACAAGGGGACAACCAGCTGCCATCTGGGCTGGGAGGCTCGTCCCCAGCACCTGCAGCTGAGGCTGCACCTGCACAGCTCTCAGGGAGCCTTCAAATGGCTTGTCAGACCTCTGCTTTCTCCTCTGGGGATGATTAAAAACAAAACACAAAGCAAAACAACAAAAAGACAAAAAAACAAACCCAGAACACGATAAAGCAGAAAAAAGCAAATGCTGAAAGCACTGAACTTGGCTCCCATCTGACATCAGCCTCCTACACAATCCTGGGAGGCCGCTCAGCCTACACACCCCTCTTTCCTTTCCTTTGATTAGCCAAGATACAATTTCCTTAGTTTTGTTACAAGCACTTCCTAAGAGAGATGCAAAACCTAAAGCCCAGGATGATGGAGATGAAGTGACTTTGTCCAGTTTTCCACAGCTCCCTTTTCTCCCTCCCTTTCTCATCAGCACCTTGCACACCTTCCCAGCAGAAGCCACATCGCGACAATAAAACCACACCCCAACCACCTGCTGCAGACACATCCCTGCTGCAGTGCTCAGTGAAACACAGCAATGCTTTCATGCCTGTCCAAGCTGACTGCTGTTAGAGCAAAGGAAGGGCTGCATTTCCAGGACCCAGAGACTTTTGCAAGAAAAAAAATCTCATCAGCAGAGCAGTGCAGAAGAGAACTCTCAGTTCATGTGACCAGAGCCCACAGGCAGAGCCATGCTGGTGTATGTCAGGGACTTGATCTCCTCTCCAGGCTGCAGAAATCAGCTCCTTGGCATCCAGGGGATTTCTGGGATGAAATGCATCACAGCTCCTTAGTGAAAAAAGGTTAAATTTCATCAAGTGCATTGTTGGAGGTCTCACTTCAATATCATTTGCAATGTTCCAATGAAATCCTCAGCCTTAGGCAAATCTTGCTCACAACCCCATGTCATTGAGTAGTTTAAGCAAGCCCCAAATGGCAAACTGTCCCACTCCCTTGTTAATGCAGCCATCTCCTCTCCTCTGCTGGCCCTGAAATAACAATGAATGCAGCATCCTTAGGCTTGCCAAATGCACTTTTAGCTCATGAAATACCAGCTTTGTGTCAAAAATAGGCTTTTTGGAAAAGCAGAACTCAATTGTTTGACAAACACAGAAGAGAATTGCAGCATATCTACAGAAATTCCAGCTTAGTCCCAAAATTTGAATCAACTTCCCTTTTTGAAGGTTTTAGAATGAGAGTTATTGCTGAGGCATGGCCTAGCTAGAGAACTGATTGTGAACTTCAGACTAAGGGGGAAAAAAAAAGAGAAATAATTATGAATCTGTCTCTCAAAAGTCAGGGCTTCAACATCCACATCCATTGCTGGCATTTCCCAGCCTCCAAGGAGAAAAGCTCCTTAATGGCTCGCCAAGGTCTGGGCAAGGAGCCTGGCCTGTGAATGCAGTCTGTGCCCTGCTCCTGTGCAGGATCCATCATCCCCAAAGGCATCAGAGACAGCCCCAAAGGCTGAGGGAAGTGAAGGGAATCCCAGTCCTCTGGCAGCTGCCAGGGAAGGCCACCACCCCATTTGCTGCCATTAGGCAAATGCAGCACAGCAGCTCCATCCCTGCCTGGCTCCCCAGGGACAGGGGTTTATTGCTCCTGCAGGCTCCATCCACAGCCATTACTGCAGCAAAATAAAGTGTAATCACATTTACATGGCATTTTCAACCATTAGTAAGAAACTTCTCGGTTTTCCCTGCCAGACCTCGGTTTCCTCCCAGCCTGCCCATCCCAGCCCGCAGCCCACAGCTGACGGGCACATCCTGCCCTTTGTCCACAGCCATTCACTGAAAACTTCAAAGAAATCCTTCTCAAAAGCTCCTCCTGGCCCGTCCTGCCCCGCTGCTCTCCCAGGGGGGCACAGGATAACAGCAATTGGAGGTTTCCTTCCTCTGTGCTGTGTCCCTGGTCACCTCAGCATCATCCATCACCGGTCTGGGTACCAAGAGGAGCTGGACCAGCACTACAGCACAGAGCCAGGATTTGTGGCTTGTGCCAGCCGTACAAATGTTGCAGAAGGAATTACAGCAGCTCTGGGGTGATCAGGGGCCTTTTGTCAGATGCTGAAAGCATTTATAGACTTCTCCCTCGGAGCAGGGTTATGAATGGCTGTGCATAGTTAGGCTAATGGTTGGGGAAAATCCAATATCTGCTTAAGTCCTCTCTTAGTGAGAGGGGAAAGTCTTGTCTACAAGCTCTGCCATGCATTGCTTCTACTCTTTCCTTCCCCCCTCTGCTGTGCAGATCTCCTCATCAGGAGAACCAGACCAAGAGGATTTATAAATCCTAATTCTTAATAAACACCATACTGCAACAAAAGAGTTTTGGGGCAGTTTTAGCAGGTTTAATCCATTTTTTTATGACCCACTGGATTGGAAATGCTTCATTCCCCCTCCCTTTTCCCTGTGTCCCTGCCCAGCTCCCTGCAGGCTGCCCTGGGTGCTCAGTGTCCCCTCCATCCCTGGGACAGGCTGGGGATGCTCAGAGGCAGCTCTGCTCCTCTGGCTGTTTTCTCCAGTGCTGAATGTGCTCTTTCATGAACTGCCTTGTCGTGTCTCTGACCTTTTCATGCACTACACCAGCAGGCCTCATGTTCACTAACCCCTGCAGAAGATCAGGCAATAAAATCTTATTTTCTCAGGAAATGGTATCACTTGTGTATCTTAATGAAACTGCTGTGGTTTGTTGTTCTACACTGTGCTATGAGCACCCAGATCAAAGAATTAACACAAGATTCAAGATGAGATCTAGCTTTGCAAGCAAGCCGAGTAGTCTTTGTCTTTGATATGCAAACAAAGAATCGTTAAATAAATTTGATAGTATCAAGCTAATAAGAGGCTTCAAATGCAGATTGAGAAACCACTAGCTAGCTGGAGACAAGCATTTTGATAAAGCAACACTAAAACTATAAATAAATTCCTACTTAGAACTTTGGAATTCATTCAAACACAGATCACAAAGCCTCAGCAGTTGTGTGAGTCAGTATTTTGTCTCCAGACATGTCAGATCAGGAAAATGTGGGGGTTAAGGTGAAGCTGATGAGATTATTTTTGCATCAGCAACAGGTTTTATTGTTGCAGAGCTATCATTATTTGTGGATGGACAGAGCTCAACTCCACTGGCTTCATCTTAAACAGAGGAAAAGGTTTGAGACCAGCATGGACAGTGTGTGTCAGCTTTCCTTTTTGTGACCTCTTGGCCTTTTGGAGGATACCTATAGAATACCACAAGCTCAGCTGATGCAGATGCTTAGAAAAGAGGATTTATTGTAGGGAAAATTAAAATATTACTCCTGCTCAGTGCCTGCAGTGTGTCAGGAGAAAAAGGAAGTTTCTCTGTCAGTGAGTGAACAAAAGCTGCTTTGAGCTCCAGGTTATTTCTGCATTTCCACTTTGGAATATTACCATTGGCCGTGGATGAAAGCAAGATTGCTGGAGTACTCCTACAAATAACTAATTGCAGCCTGCTGCTGCCAGGGATGCCTTCTCCTGAGCACCTTCCATCAAAGCACCAGCAGGGCAGGTCACAGGGCCACACAGAGCTGTCCCCAAGTGTCCCCATCATCACCCAAAAGTGGGAACCCCCAGACTTTAAAACCTTCTCCCAATTTGGAGTTTGCAACCCCTGCAGGCAGAGCAGCTCCCAAAACAGCTGGCAGCTCTCTAGATTTAGGATCCCCTGATTCCAGAGGCAGAGCTGAGCCTTCCCCCCAAGCTGGTACCCAGCCAAGGGATGTGCCAGGCTGTCCTTGCATTTATTCAGCATCCCAGGAGCTTTGCCCAGGAAGCTGCAGGTACAAGTATTAGTGGATTAAAGAGCAGTAGGAGCACCTTAAACCCACTCAAAGCAGGATTTTTCCAGGGCATTTACAACAAATCAGAAGAGTTTTATATTAAATCTCTGGAATAAAAGGGGGTTCAGATACTGCAGCCACACAGGCTGGCAGGCAGTGGAGGCTGTAATCTATGGAAGTTATTATTTTTAAAGGCACAAATGAGCTTTTACTGTTTCAAAAAGGAGATATGGAGAAGAGGGAGACTGTCACCATGATGTGGTGACCCATTCTGCTGCGAGATTTTTATACACAAAAGCCACCAGAGCTCAGAGTATGATCTGCAAGAGATCTGAACCTGCCTCTGTGGCTGGACCCTGCACAGAACAGAGCAGAAAAGGCAAGTTCATCCCAGGCCAGGGGCCACAGAGTGCCCAGCAATTCCCAGTCTGAGGCAGGGAGAGGCTGGGCTGGGACAGACCCCAGAAGCAAAAGGCTATTTCAGAAAATCACACCCTCTGCAGCCCCCCCTCCCACCCCACACACTGCAGGAGCCATGCAGTGCTGCTTTCCCTGGGCAGGCTGAGCTAACAGTATTGCTCTTTAACACAGCTCTTTATTGCATGCAGTACTTAGGAGCCTCAATTGCTCCTCCTGCACAGCTGGAGAGAAAACACACATGGGCTCAGGAATTCGAGTCTGAGTGGCCCAGGAGCAGCAGGCAAAACCCGGGGCTTTGCCACTACTTTGTGTTTAACCAGCTCTAGAAGAATATCAGTGGCAGGACCGAGGTAGATAATCCATCAAACTCAATCCAGACAAATATACATTCACCCTCTTAGGGCAGTATGGGAGAGGCTGCACACCCCTTTTAATGGCCATATCATCACCAGTCCAGAATTAATGTTCGTGCCAGCAGCATTAATTACCCTCACTTTGATTTCTCTCAGGGATAAGGCTTGAGCAGCACTGAAGCCCTGCAGTCCCTCCTTACAGCACACTTTTCTCAAGCCCAGGAAAAACTGTGATAATCAATGCTGATCGATTGCTGTGCTCAGTCCCACTGCTGCTTCTAAATCACAAAAAGCACTTCATCAGATAATGCATCTGTTTAAATTTACCAAAGAAGAGGCAGTTACACATCAGCTTCAGGGGCCAGACATGCAAGAGTGCACCGACAACTCCTAAAATAGATGGAAATAATTAAATGCCTGAAAAACACAATGCAAACAGGAGTGCTGACACAGATTTGACATTGCTGGCTGAACAGCAGGCTGGGGAGCAGGGATTAAACTCCCTTCAAACAGCTGGACTCGTGCCTGCCCCACCATCCATGGCCCTGGGCCAGCTCCCAGCTGTGGCTCCTGGAAGAAGAGGCAGCAGATTTGTCTTCTTGAGCTGTTAATTAGCACAGGGGTGATGTGGGTTTAAAATCCCTTTCTACCTGAGATGTGGCATGAATCCCTCATTCACCACCTCCCACAAAAGGTCCCTAAACAAATAAAGCTCAGGGATGAAACAAGCCCAGGAGTCTGGATAAATATTTCAGGTGCAACAAGTGGGAGCACAGTAGCTCCTGAATCCCACCTGGATTTCAGTCTCACATTATCTGTTCAATAGTGATAAAGCTCAGCAATAGAAAATAGACAGAAAGTAGAATTTCATCATAGAAAGTAAGGCAACCACAGGTTGGGACAGGAATTAAGGATGGCAGAACCCATGGTCATTTATTTGTGGGCACTCAACCTCAGGGGTCAGTGACACCTCAAAAATAAAATCTAACTTCCCCAGGCATGCACAAACTTGTAAATGTGTTGCACTTAGAGTAAAATATTTATTTCTTTTGATTTCCATTGAAAATCAGCCCCAGAAAGCTACCCAACCTTTGAAAATTATGGGAAAGCTTGTTCTATACAGACATAAAGATTGTCAGGCTGTGTTGTCAGGATATTCTGAGGAATAAAAAAAATTATCCCTGAAGACTATTTTCCAGCAATGTTACCCTAAAATCTGCCATTCTGTATAATCAGGATAGTGGTCAAATGTGCTATAAGAGGAGTTCAAATTTATAGCACCCATGAGCAATATGGGCTCATCAAAAAGTATTAAATCACTGCACAGAAAAATAGAGTTCCTAACACTCAGCAAGGCCACACTTGAAAAGTATTTTATTAATAAAATCTAAAATGGGTTAAAAGATTTTTTTTAAAAATTAAGCCTGCCTATTTTCCCTTGGCTGTTTCCTCTAGATTTGACTGTAACTTTGGAAAGATAAATGGCACTTACTTCATTAGGGAACAAGCATTTTGTGTGGCTCAGCTGGGCTGCATCCATAGATCTTCCCTGAAATCTGTGGAGCCCCTCAGCCCCCAGTCCTGGGAGCTGCACTTTCAAGGGCATAAACTTGACACCACATAAATATAATGTGCTTTTCTTACACTTTGTAGCTCAGAATTGATTCATTCTCGAGCACAGTTTTGGGGCTGAGTGTAGCATAACTCATCTCCAGCTGGCATTTTCTCTGTGAATAATGCCAAGCATCCCTTCACCCAGGGATGAAGCCTCCAAGAAAATAACAGCACATCTTTTTCCTGCTCACACCACCACAACCCTTCTTGGGATCTGCCCTCAGACTTTCTCCATTCTAAAAAATGTAGATTTTACCAATTCCTTACCCTTCTTCTTCTCTCACTTAGTTTTGTTTTCACCAGCAATTTTAACCCTAAGCCAAGAATACCATTTTTGATCATCTAAAACAAAGGTCACCTGCTATCAGGTGAAAGAACAGGCAAATCCTTTGATATTTCTTAATAACTGGTTGTACATTTAAAATCTAGAAATTTATTGTTTCTCAACTGATCAGCCAGGTTGGCTTAAAATAAAATAAAAAGAAAAATCATTATTTGCAACATAAGGCAGAATTCAGGTTATTCTGGAAGCTGGCAAGTCCCACAAACACCAGCAAGATGTCAGTGGGATGACACAACACTGTCAGGGAATTTATTCCTTTAATAGTTTTCAAATCACATCCATGGATTCCAATAACATTCCACAACAGAGGGTTTTCCACATTTGTCAGCATTTGATTGACATTGGAATTTAGCTTTTCCAAAAGCAGTGTCACCTCTCAGGGGAATGCACCTGCAAGAGTTTCTCAGAGCTCAGGTGTGTCCTGAAGGACACATTCTGCTGGAGGGGGTTCTTGGATAAGTGTTGGTATTTCTCCACCAAGTGTCTCTATTTCACATTAAACCAGACTTCAGTAACTCTGGTTTTTAATGTGTTGTTTTCAAAGTGATGCTTATCAAAACTTTTTAGGTTCAGGTTTCTTATATTCACCATATTCCTAAAGGATCATTCTGTGTCCACACAGCTCCTGGAATTGCTTTCCTCTGATTCTTGCCTAGTTTTCTCAGCTGATGTCTTCCAAATCCCCACAAATTCCCTGCTCCAGTGTGGGCTACCACATCTGGCAATATGGATTTGCTGCAAGTCCTCCCCACACATCTTTTCCAGGATGTTTTACTGTGTCAAGTGGTTCCCCTCTCTGTGACAGGGCTGCTCACACAGAGGAATGGGAATTGCCAGATGAACTCAGAATCTGTTCTGACAACTTCTTGGAAACGTTGCACTTTATTTTGCATCACTTATATGATGATCAGAAGTTCTTTCACCAGGGATCCTGGCCTTGGATGTTCCAAGGGGCAGTGGGATAACTGTGGTCCCTCACAGACTGCACAAGAGGGACTCTCTAAGAAGTTGTCTGCAACTTCTTTTCCCATCACTTCTCCCTCCTACCCCTCCCTTTTCTCTGCAATAGCTTCTTCTTTTACCAAGGAATTTCTCCCTGGTGTGTTAGAGGTTTCTTGGGAGAGAGTGCCACCTCAACAAGGCCAGAAACAAGAGTTGCCTCCTCCACCTACAGGGATGATGGAAACTCTAAACACACTGTCAAACAGCAAAGGTTAGCCTGCTTTTAAAATTGTCATTTTTAATGCCTTAAATGAGGTATGAATTGTAGTTCATCTGCAGATGCATGATCCCTATTCTATATAAAGTCCCTATTCTATAGCTACCTATATTATAAAGGTCAAAGCCTGCAGAATTTTTTTTCACTATTTGGCTTTGCTTCCTCCTAAGGGATCAATAAAGTAACTCATATTTCCTTTCTATTTTAACTGTGTTGTTGAGAGTATCTTATCCTAGGCAGTGAACTGCTGGCACTACCTTTTTTATTGCCTATAACCTTTAAAAGAACAGATAATTCAAACACCACCTCGAAAACAAGCGGTAATAAAAATGCAACACCAGAAAAACAGCACAGAGTAAAACTTCCAGCAGAGTCTCCTTTATCAAGACTCTTCATGAACTTTCTTCTCTCTCCACACCAGTAAGCTCAGAATGGGAACATCCTATCCCAAACAATGACTTTTCTGGGATCACCACCACAGGACTTTGGTGACACCAGCTCAGTGCACAGAACTGAGATTTGGAGAAGCCAAGATAATTTTGTTGGAGGTGATGGAGATCTCACATCCCCAATTAAAACAGAGAGGCTGCTGCAGGAATACCCTGATGGCATTGATTTTCTCCCCTTCCTAGCTTGACTCTGAGCACAGACAGCAAGCAGCCAGAAAAGCAGGGGAAAAGGAGTGTCACAAAGTAAAGCCTGCTGCTGAAGCAGAAATTTACTTTAATCCCATTCCCAAAGATGACTCATGTTCTTCAGCGGAACTTGAAAGTCAAGGTTCTCCCCTTTAAAGTCTTCATCTTCCTACAGCATTAGCCTCAGTGATTTTCCATGTAAACAGGGAAGTTTTAATTACATAATGGGTGCTTCTGCTATTTTCACAAGAATTCCTTTATTCAGGGGCAATGCTTAAAGGAAGCTGTTCATCTTCAGAGGTCAGGTTGTTGAATAAGGTGAGTTATTGTTCAGGGCAAGTGAAGGAATGTGGAAGTACATTTTAATTAAGTGTTATAATCCATAACTCCAGGAAATGCTTGTCACACTTCCTTAACCCTGGCCAGATTCAAGATGGGACCAGGTGGTGTTTATTGGGGTCTCAGAAAAGCCACGGATAAACCCACTCAAGAAAAGGTTTTGCAAATTAAAGGAGGCACAAGATGCAAATTAATGGACTGTGGTGGCCTAAAGAATCACTAAGGAACAGAATAAGAAAATAATCTTCTCCTGCAGCCTGGTGGAGCTGCTTCAGTCCCCTGAAATGACAATGGACACTGACAGCAACCCCAAGAGGAAAAAGGCATCAGCATTTGTGAAGGACACTAAGTAAGGTGGGCTACCTCTAAAGAAAATCAGGGGAACAAAAAAACCTGAAATTTATTGAAGAGTTCAAGGTAACCTCCCTTTATAACACAAATATTTGTTGCATGTTACTGGCTGTTTTGTTGTACAAAAAAAAAATCATGTTGGCTTTGCTGTAGGCAGTTAATGAAGCTCCTCAGTGCCTGGCAGCATTAATAACAGAAAAAGGTGTCATACCTTAAAACGAAATCTAATCTAGCCTGACACAGTGGATTGTTTACCTCTGACCTTCTCACAGCCAAAATCCCTTTAAAGATATGAAGAGGTTTTGGCTCATTAGGATGAGCAGCAGCAGCCCAGCTTAAGCTGTTTTGCTTGAGAAAGTTGATAAATGATTGTTGTCATGAAAGGTGGAGAAAAGGGAATCTGGGCAGCAGTGCCAGGTGCTGGGGAAGGTGAGTCAAACCTTTCAAGAGAAGGGATCTCCATTATTTTACACTCCTGGGGGACAGGATCCTTGGGCACAGTGATCCAACAGTGAATCAAAGTGAGCTGAGATTTTATCTGCTGTTCACATCAGGTGTTGAGTCTTTTTTCTGGAGTCTAAAAAAGCTTTGGACTCCTCTGTTTTGGGTGCTGAGAATGGCCCCACCTCATTCTGCAGGTAAATGCAGTGAGAATGATCACACAGCCAAAAAAAAGTGGGAGCATTTGAAGAGTCTGTGGTCTGTTCAGCCAAGAAAAGACTGTTGGGACAGATATTGGCAAATAAGTAAAAGCAATAGTAAAGAAGAGGGGAATAAATGGTTATGCCTAGAGGAGAAAGAGCAATAAACATAAAGGATGCAGTAAACATAAAGGATACAACAGAAGAGCCATGTTTAGTATCAAGAAAAGTCTAATAAAAAGAAAAGTTAATCACTGGAAGGAATTTATCCTTGAAGAGCGGGTGAGGGAGCAGCAGCTGGGATGTGAGGCTGTTCCTGGTGCTGCACAGGGCTGACTGAGTTTGGGTGGGAGGGAACCCCCAAAAATCATCATTCCACCCCCCCTGCAATGAGCAGGGACAATTCCTGCTGGCTAATGCAACCCACAGCAAGGAGAGGAATGCTCAAATTGCCAGGGACTCGATTTTTGGGGCACTCAAGCCACCTCACACCTCCACCTGTATTTAAAGCTCCCTCTCTACGGAGTTTCCCAGCAGAGGATGAGCTCACCATTCTCCATCCATGATCCACCAGTTCCTCCTGTTCCCAGCAGCTGCTGTGGTGGGTGAGGGATGCCCACGGTGTCTCACAGCCATCCCAGCTGCAGCTGGTGCCTGCTTTGGGCTGCCAGGGTGAGAGAACTTCTGTCAGCTCCACTTCCACAACAACCCTGGCTTTCCTCCTGCCTGAAGGCAGGTGAAGGAATTTCACATCTCTCAGCTGGGGCTCTGTTGTCTGCCCAGTGATTTCACAAACCCCCCTCTGTCCCATCAGCCAGGGGCTCTCTGCTGATTTAAAGCCCTTACCTGGAAATTTGGAAAAGCTCAGGAGTGATGCAGCTGAATTGCAAACCCTGACTGAAGTGGGTGCATTTCATAGAGCAAAGCTAAAAAATGTCAGGATTTAAGGCTGCTTGTTGTAGGCAGCCACTAATTACAGGCTCAGGTGGTATTTTTTTTCCACCAAGTCTCTGTTTAATTCCTAGAATTTAAAACTACTTTAAACAATAACAAGCATTAGACTTGTTTCAGGAAATAGTTGCTACCTGGGCAGTCTGTAACAAGAATGGGGCCCTTAATTATAAAACTTCAGAAGAAATGTTTTAAATTTAGTGTAGTGCATTCACTTCTTTTTGCCTCGTGAAAACTAAAGCTATGATAAAAATGTGCCACCTTTTTTATGCTATGGCCCATTTCAGAAAACTTGAGAACTCTGGCTTTAGTCCAGCCTTTTTGCTAGGACAGGCTGTGTCTTGTAGCTTCAATCATAAACAAAAGTCTAAAAAGTCTCCCAGCTGTAAAACTGTCTATTCAACACTGCAAGATTTCCATGGCTAAGTGCCCTGAGTGCATCAAAATGCCAAATAATGCTGATTTGAACTGTGTATGCAGATCCTTTTACTCCTCTTGACAGTCCCCAAACACAAAATAAATAGCTGATGATTTCAGTGTTGTTTATACTCAGAGCTTCAGCAACCAAGATGAAAAAATACACGAGCTCTTTAGAAATCAGAATCACAGAAAGCACCTGCTCCAGATAAACATAATCAAAGGAGGTAGAGATGCTCCTAAAGCTTCCCACAACACTCAGGGCTCTGTCCTCATGGCTCTTGTGAGTAATTTTAAACTTCTTTCCCACATTATCTCCCCTTCTCTGCAGGCAAAGTGTTTACTTATGTTAATTAAGACTCAAAGTGATAAAGTTAAATATCAGCAGAGCTGTCTTCATCTTCCTGGTGGCTGAAGAATGCTGCAGCCTGTAGACTGGAATGCTATAAATATAAATAAAACCAGTTTTTCAGTGTGGTCCACAGCTTCAGTGCAGGCATGGTCAGAAGGGAAGGCCATGTGTAAATCTCCCCTTCTTCTTCCATTGCAGCTCCAGAAAAATCTGGGAAAAATTTAATTTAAAAAGCAAGTGGCCATGCACTTATATGTGGCATGCATTGCTTATAGAAAAAAAATGAGTTGTGTTGTGTGATGCTGCTACTTTGAGAAAATTCATCTATTGTTTAAAGAAAGTTTTAGGAAAGTTATTCAGAGGCCAGCTGAAGAAATGTGTGTTTTTAGTGTTTTTCTGCTGGTTTGTGCTGAATCAGTGGCTGACCTATAAGGAGCAAGGTATGATAATAGCTCAGCTAATTTAATATACAGAACTGATGAAGCTTTAAGAAGATGAGAATAATGCCACCACTGAGGCCTTTGGGCTGCCTGGATGATTTCCTGCTTGGTACCACCATCTCTCCTCATCACAGGTGGCTTTTGCTGCCCACAGGTGTCACCTGCAGAGCGAGGCAGAGGCAAGGGGGGACTGTCATTATCACCACCAATAGCATCATTAATTTCCTTATTCCTCCTCAGTGTAGTTGTGAGACTTTCTCACATGGCAATGAGTTACTTTGGGTGGGTAACCAATAATTCCCATGCACAATTTCTTCTTGCTTTCTGTATCATGTGCTGAGATTAATAATTAATTTTCATTTGCAGCTGCCTCAACAAATTAATGACATCACGCTTATTATAAACAGCAAATTTCTTTTCAATAGCTAGGCTCTGAAAACCAATTATTCATTAGTATAATTGACAAAACTCTACTATACTTGTCAGCACATCTCCAGAAATTATATAGAAGTGAGTATTATGTTAAAGTAATTTGCATTCTAGTGTGAAACATTTAAAATTATAGATCCATGGAACATCTATATTTGCAACAAATAAAAAGCTAAAAATGAGGTGAACTATAGTGTCCAAATCTATGAGGGATCTGATCTGAGTTGTGGCCATTGCAGCAGGTTTTTCTATAACAGAAAACCCTTCCCCTACTAATTTCTGGAAGATATGAATGGGGATTTTTTTATTTCTGCTCATAAAATACAACCTCATGTTGTCAGACTTGGCTGCAGTTGGTTTTGACGTGGATTTCCTTACTCTAAGGAAATGGTGCAGTTTAGTCTCATCTAGACTATACTTTTATTTGAAGATTTTTCAGTGAGAGAATCTGAAGCCAGCTCAGTTCACAATTATTACATTGTTCCTTTTAGGACAGGGGTCCAACCAGATGTGCTGCACTCCAGCACAGGGCAGCCCTCCCCAAAGCCATTAACTTCCCAATCCTTTTCCATCTGCCAACAAACTGTCTTTGCTTTTGTGCTTTGCTTTCCTTCAATTGTTTGTCCAAACGAACCTTCGGGTGCCATCCTCGCAATATTTTTTGCATTAAAATATCAATGGAAATCCCTTTGTCTGCACGTGGCTGATTTCCCAGCACAGTTCTCCTCCAGCCTTTCCCCCAAAGGAGGTGTTTCTTTTCCACCAGCAGCCATAAACGCCAGTGGGATGAGGAGTTCCAGCTCTTTCCACTCACTGCAATAAACCTTCTTAGCATCACTGGGATGGATCTGTTCCATTATCCCCAATGGTAATGGGAAATGTGGAATTCAGGGCAACTAACATTAGACAATTTTGCAAAGTTTTCTCTGTAATATGAGTTCTCTGATGCCATTCCAGTTTTTATATATATTCCAAAGGGGGAATATATGATCTACCAAAACATGAACAATAGGTGAATCTCTTACAGCACAAATCAGGAAAACTTTGATCCTCTGGGCTCTGCAAGCAATTGCAGATGGTTACATCCTACTGATTTTTGGTTTTAAATAATCATCTCAAAACATAACTTATGAAGTTAATTTCAAGGGTAGGCTGGGGTCTCAAGTTCCAGAGTGATCTAAGGAGAAAATATTTCCTAATGGCAACAGAATTCTTAGTGTGAAAATTTAAAAAACTGAATAAATAAATAAATAAATAAATAAATAAAAGAGTTCTGCCTTCAGTTAGCTAGTAAGAATTTTAAAATCCATTTTGGACTTGGCTTCTTTTCCTGAATTTCTAATTTTTATTTGTTTTTACATCTTGGGTGTCTTTTCTGGGCTGGTTTTAAATTCCTCATGTATTTGCTGATGATGAGTGTTCATATCCACATTTAGATTGTACAAATCTCCTGCTCCAGGGCTTTTCTTGCTTACACATAGGAGGGAAAACAAACTTTCCCCCACTTGAGTTTTGTTTTGAGAGGGTGCTGGAAGTGGCAGACACTCCCTTCTCTGCAGAAGAGGCACAAGCTGAGCCCTGGTATTTGATTCTGGGGGTGGTGGCTGTGCTGGAATTGCTCACCAGGAGCTCTGAGCCCCCTCCTCACCCTAAGCTTTGCAGGGTCACGGGTTCAGATTTGCACATCCAACAGCCCTTGGGGTTTGGGAAGGCTTGGGCAGAGCTGGGATCTCATTCCCTGTGCCCCTGCCTGGTAATTGTTGAGCTTTGTGAGTTCTTGGCACTCTCCAGAGAGCAAAGCCTCTGCTGGTAATTTTTCAGTGAAGCATTAAAAGATCTGTTTAAAGATCTGTTATAAACCAAGCTGTGTGTTTGTCCATTTTCACTTTCCTGACCAGCAGTGTGTAATAATACTTCAAGATGAAAGATGATAACTCCACAGACACAAACAAGTTGGAGCAATAAATGCATTAGTCAAGCACTTTGCTGAGGTGCACAAGGGTTATTTTAGTGCTAAATCCAATGCAAAAACTACACAGAGAGTGATCCTCCACTTGAGCTGAATCTATCAAGAGCAAAATATTTCAATGAGACTAAAACTCTTCAGCATAAGTGGTTTGCTTCATACTGTGAGGGAGGATAAATGATAAAAAAAGAGATGTTTGCATTCGAACCGAGGAAATGCAATGAAATTCTGTGGAATAAAGAGGTCAAAATGGCACAAGGTAGAAAAGCCACAGCTTTGAAGGCAGCTTTTAGTAGGTTCAGAGAGAGTGGATGTCATTAAATATACACTGGTAGCATTAAAAAAAAAGAAAATACGGGTGTGAGAGAAGTAACAAGAACAATAAAGAGGTAGAGGAGGGGGAAGGGCTGCAATGGTTACTGAATGCAATTAAAGACTCTAAAGGAATAACATGGAAAGTAATGACATGGAATAAAATGCAATTCCACCAGATGATGAGCAATAGGAAGTGTTTCCAATGTGAGAAGAGCAAAGTGTTGATGAAGGAGACTGTGGGCTTTTCAAGGCAAAGAAAATAATTTCTAGACAATAGACTCAGCCTCAGCAAGAAAAAAAAAATTAAATAAATTCACTGTTTCAATGTTCATAAAGGATATGGAACAGATGCCAAGAGCAGATGTACAGTTTCCAAAAGAGAAAAAGAGAAACATTGCAGAAAATCATTGCTATAACAGCTGATCAAGAAATAAAACAATCTCAGCAGTGGGGAAGAAAGCCAAAATTAAACAAAGATTCATCTCACTGTTCAGAAGACATCCAGAAAGGAAATATGAGCCTGGGTCACAAATGTTAAAACAGGGAAGCAAGGATAGACTAAAGGGATATTAAATAGGGATATTAAACTCAATGCCCCAGAGCCTCATCTTTCAACTCAGAGAGAATGAGAGGGGATGAGCCTTAACTTTGTGGTTTTCTTATAAAGGGCTTGAGGTGTTATGACAATAGAAGCATGAGCTTTAAAAGGAAAAAAAAAAAAAAAAAAAAAAAAAAAAAAAAAAAAAGGAAAATAAGAATTTGTTTTTGTTTATTTCCTCTGGAACATCCATTTTGTGGCTCATAACTTTCTGGATCGTGTCTTCCCTCTACAGCACTAGATGTGGATCAAATACATCATAAAATAATTGTTTTTTTCCATTTTGGCACATTTCAGCCACTGAGTATTATGTTTTCAAGATGAAGAAGGGCATTTTTCCCTTGTGTTCCTGTGCTTGGTAGGATTTATAACAATAAATATGAGCTGGTAGCTGAGGGGAATTGTGCTTTGCAAAGTGGCTATCACAAAAGTAAAGCATCATGGACTAAAATTAAACTTGGGGTTTGGGCTGGTTTCCAGCAGTGGGATCCAATTACTGGCGATGAAAGGAAGGGAGCAGAGTAAATCAGAACAAAGTAATTCCTGCAGCCAGAAACCAGAGCTGTGCAAAACCTTCTGCATGAGGTGGGGCACAGCTTGAACATTTTGATTTGCAGCACCAGTGAGTTAAGAAGGGATGCAAAGGTTCTGGGGAAAACACTTTCCTGTCAAAAACCACTCAAACTAACAAGACTTTGCACTTCAGCTGAAGTTGGGTGGATTGTTTTGAATTTCCTTGGGAAGCAGCCAAAACACTTCAAGAAAGTTACAGTAAATTCATAAACTTATCAAGAGAAAAATAAGGTGCATTGTGATATTTGCAGGGAAGGGGAATGTCAGCACGTGAAAGGACTTGTGCAATAATCAAATGTATTAAATTTATCTTTGAAAAAGAAGTCAAAGGTTAAAATAGAGAATGGAGAGAATGTTGTGTCCTAGGTGCCAGGTGACATCTCTGAAAGCCATGGGTGTGACAATGTTTTAGCTGGCAGGGGACATTGAAAATATAATTATCACTGGTTTTTTTTCCTCCTGTTACAATTTTGCAGTCTGAACAGCACTGGGGCCACATTCTGCAGCCTTCCCTATGTAGTATGACCAAAATTACTGTGAGTTTTCTTCGCATGGATACATGGCACAGGTGAAACTTCCTGCATTAGTAAGAAATCTGTGAAGAAAGGAGCCTCAGGAGGATTCAGGGGGTCTGGGACACTTGCACTGGCCACTGATGTTTTGTCATTTTGAACAAGGAGTGGAGATATTTTTCCCTGTTTCAGAGACTGGGAAGTGGAAACCATTCACTGCAGAGGAGTATCCACCCAGGGAAAGGATAACATCATGGCCACTTCAGTAAACAAGTTTTGAAAGAAAGTTGAGAGGGAATAAAAATAAGATTTAAGAGGGAGGGAGAGTTTCATCAAAGTGGGTACTACGTGGGAGGGAGTCGTGTTTGTCTTTTTGCTCAAAGTGCAATAACTCCCTATCATTTCCTGCACTTTATTAATAACTGCTCTTCTGTTTAAAAATATTTTAATCCCTTTCATAGCTGGAATGACTCACCAAATCTTTTTTCATTGTTAAAGATTATTTCTTCCAGTCCCTCAGCCACCAGAACAGCATCCCCAGGGAATAGCATGGTGCTAAACCAACACCATGTCTATTTTGTTCCCCCAGACCCAGTCTAATTATTCTCATTAGGCTTAACAGACAGCTAAACATCTATGGTTATTAAAAATAGAAGAAAGCAATGCTGTACTCTGAGCTGTAAAAGAGATGTGACTCTGTCAGAAACAAGAGGATTCCTGCTGCATCACATGGAGTGGTGGTGCTATTTTGTACCCCAGGAACCACAATTTTGCCTGTTCTTGCTCTCAGCATTCATGAATAGATAATCTTAGGGAAGTTTCATGCTTTTCCCAGCAAACTGTGCAGGGAGGCTGATGCCTGGCCCTGCACCCTGCTAGCCCAGCTGGAGTTCTGCTCTGGGTCCCCAGCACAGGAAGGACAAGAACCTGCTGCAGTGAGACCAGAGGGAGCCACCAGGATGGTCAGAGGGATGGAGCAGCTCTGCTGGGAGGAAAGGCTGGGAGAATGGGGAATGTTCAGCCTGGAAAGGAGAAGCTTCAGGGTGACCAAACTGAGGCTTTCCAGTAGCTGAAGGAGCTGACAAGGAAGATGGAGAGACTTTGGAGAAGGGATGGAATGATGGGACAAGGGGAATGGATTCACACTGTCAGAGAGGATATTGGGAACAAATTCCCCCCTGTGAAGGTGGTGAGGCCCTGGCACAGATTGTCCAGAGAAGCTGTGGCTGTCCCTGGATCCCTGGAAATGTCCAGGGCCAGGCTGGATGGGGTTTGGAGCAGCCTGGGACAGAGGAAGATGTCCCTGCCCATGGCAGGGGTGGAACCAGGGGATTTTGAGTCCCTTCCAAGCCAAACTATCCTGTGATTCTGTGGTAGATGGAGCCCAGCAGGTTTGGTTAGAGGAGAGACCTGGTCCCAGTTCGTGTTTTCACCCTGGTTAATTGTCACTCCACGTTTTTCCCTCCTGTGAGGGGTGAGGAGCTCAAGGAGAGGCTGCAGCTCCAGCCTGAGGACAGGGAGTGCCAGAAGCCTGCAGGCAGGAGGGGAAGCTGCTCACAAATGGCACTTCCTAGGGATGGAAAATGCTGCTTTCCCCCAAGCTTTAATTCACTCATTCCCATTCTCCCTGCTGTGCCATGTCCCAGTGCAGAGCTGTGCTGTCACACGCTGTCACCACAGAGGATGGGACCAGGCCACCACTGCTCCTCCTGCTGGGAGCTCTTCCAGCCCAGCCCTGAGATGTCATCAAGTCACAAAGGTGGTGTGAGGACACAGCTCTGACTGCTGGGCTCACTGGCTAAGTGTAAAAGGGTGAGTTTATCATGCTACATCAGACAGGGATATCTTAATTTAAAAGCAATTCTTTTTGTAGCATATTGAAGCTATTTTCCCACTTGTTGTCTATGTCAGTGCTGTATGCAGAGAAAATTATGCCTAGGGGATGGTGGCTCACCAGTTTTTTATTTGAAGTCTATGAGAAAGGAAAATGTGGTGGAGTCCCCATTTTTTTGAGGTCTGTGTTCCAATGCATCAAGACAATAACACCCTGAGAGATAGGCTATACTTCAAGTGTGCTTTATGAGCTGAAGACAGAATTATTGACTTGGTTCCTTTAGCCTGTGTTGTGCAGGAGATCAAAGAAGGTGTTTGCAATTGTATTCTAGGAACCTGACCAACGCCAGTGTCACAAATCCAACATAAATAACCAGTGTTTGCCACCCAAGAAGTCACCAAGATGGTAAAAAAAAAAAGTGACACAGAGAAAAAATGGAAATAATAGGAGAAAAATCCTGACAGCTTTCCAAATGTGAAATTTGTTTGAGAGTAATTATATAAGAATAGTATGCATAGTTTATTCCATGCCAGATCTCCTGGTGAGCGTATAAATATATTCATGCTGTTAATGTTTCCACTCAGAAGCAAATTGTCATTGCACTACTTAGAAATTTGTCAGCAGAGAGGTGGAAAAGGTGGGAATTAAGGTCCTGCTGCAGTAAAAACAGTCCCACAAGGAGCAGTGAGCCAAGCTCAGGCACAGCCCTGCAAGGAGGTGCTTCAGGAAGATGTTTGCCTCAAATTACTTCATCCCAGCAAGAAGAAACTGGAGCTACCTGTCTTCCTCTCACCCAGAACCTAAGCACTGGGAGAGCTTCTTCAGGGTGTCAAACAATGGGGGCGTTGCTTCAAGTTGTAACATTCCTTCCATTCAAATCTAAATACAATGGACTTTATCTTCACTGGGCTCACTGGGGCCCTCGAATGTCAGATCTGTAACCCTGCAAAGCAGATCCTCATCACTCCCCATTGTTTTCCACCAGATGAAGATCTTCCATGGAAGCTGCATAAATAGCCCATTCATAAAAATATAAAAACATCTTGTACCAAGACAATAGCTCAACATCATTCCTGGTGAAGTTAGCAGAGTTAAACATGCAAAGAATTTCCCTCTCTCCTCCTGCTCCAGGGCAGAATCCCAGCCACCACCATCTCTGCCTCATCCCCATTTCCATCATCGCTTCAGAAAAACTGGGAAGTAAAGATCAAGAGCAAAGGCTTTGGTTACCTGGAGAGCTCTTGTGCTTGTGATACAAATGGATTGTGATAATGGACAGCAGAAGAGAGTCTATTATCTTGTCCTCTTTAGGAGGACTTCTTGGAAGATTTCTTTGATGTTTGCAAATTGGGCAAGTTATTGATTTTGCTATTCATGATCCCATTTCTTTTTTTGTTTTTTTTACCCTTACTCAGAGTTGGCTGCTTTCCTCTATGCTCTGCATACCCAGATGGGAAGCAAATGGAGCACCAGGACAGAAATGAGGGGTTAATTAATGTAATCCAAGAGTGGGGTTCCTCATACTGCCTCTGTGGGAATATCCATGTGTGCTTCCCTCTTCCACATGTACCACTTGTGTTCTGCTTTGCTGAAAAACTGAGGAAATTTTGGATTGTTCATCACAAGGCCTATTGGTTACAGGAGGAGCTTCCTTCCATCCTGGCTTGAAAAGAATTAAATGTGAGAAATGTAAGAAGGATGTGGATGTAGCCCACTCTTTTACTCACACATTCCCAGGTTCTTTGCCTCTTTCTTGGACATATAATGTCTCATTTATTTGTGCCACATCACTGAGAGCATCGTGGCAGCCCTCAGTGGTGATTTGCTGACTGGCCACTTCTTCAGGTCAGTGTCAGCCTTTAAACAAAGCAGAAATGTTCCTTCTACCTGATTAGGCACCACTGCAAGAGAGCAGTGGGAGGCCAAGGATTCTCTGGTTAAAAGGCTGATTAACCTTCCTTAAAACAAACTTAAACTGAACCAGGGGTGAATGATCTAGAAAGCAACAAAGTGAATCTAATTGGAGCAGAAATGGAACAAACTGTGCTCTTCCTTTTTGGCTTCCTTTTATGTTTTAATGAGAAGTGATAAGCACCATGACTGATATTACTAAAGGGCTTGAGTGGATGAGCCTCTTGTCTTGGGCCAGATGCTGCTATCCATGACACCAACATAAACAAGAGCTGTCCCTGGGATGGATCCAAGGAGCAGAAGCCAGTCTTATATTGCAGCACCCCAGGTTTGAACCTTGAGAATCCCAGACTTCTTTTCAGCCCTTCACATTGCAATGAGAGCATCTGACCTCTCCGCTTAACCCTAAATTAAATTTGCCTTTGGCTTTTCTGGGCAGGAGGGTCAATTTGCAAAAACATTTGGAGCTTCTTGGTTCCCAGCAGCATAAAGTTCAGGGGAGGTCACATCACAGCAGTGCCACAGAGCCCAGCCTTGTACATCTGCCTGTTGTCACACAGGAGCTGCACATCAGCTGGGCTGAGGACAGAACTCACATGGATTCTCCTTGGGGCAGCTTCTGATGCACTGAGGCTGAAGGAGAATGCACAGGAATTCCTACAGCAGTCTCTGGCTGAGTTGAAAAGGAGGCACTGAAATGTGCTGCTGTAATAGGGAATGTAATGAAAACTCGAATATCAGCACTGGGTGCTGGTGGAATTATCCAGTTTGTTAATATCACGCTGCAGATCGCTCTGCTGTCCTGTACCCTCATGTTCTTGTGGGATAGCTTAAAAGAAATAAAGGTGCTGCAGCAGAAATGTTTGGGATCTGATAAAAATCAGTCTCTCTTTCACCAACATCCCTTAACTATGCAATCAGGGACAATATATTAATTTCCAAGTGGGGAAAAAAAACTGGGTAGAAAGTCCTTTCCTGTGTTTAATCCTAAAATTATTTCCTGTAGATGCTGAATCCTCTCCTTACAACTCTGGAGGCGATTCAGTGAGAACACATTTGACTGTTCTTTGAAGCTCACCAAGGGCTGGGCTGTCCCCTCACCAAGCACACAGCTGTACAACATCCTACACAAGGCAAGAACCAGGATCTGACTCGGATTTGAAGGACTTCTTGGTCCAGACAGGAATCAGCCTGAGCCAGCTCCCTTGCCTTGGTGTGTTTTAGGAAGCTGATTGGGATTCTGGAGAACTAAGCCAAGCCTTTGTCCCTCCTAATCTGCCCACTCTGAGTGAGAGGTAGCAGTGCCAGCCCTTAGAAAGGTGCCAGCTGTGTTCTTAAATGCATTCAGGTTTTCAGGCTGAAGGTGTGGGGATAGGCCAGTAGTGAGTTCTCCGTTTAATTTTTTTTCCAGAGGTGTTGTGACCTCCTGCCCACGGAGGTCTGGGGGCTGTGCAGCTACACAGGGCTGGGATGTCAATGCTGGCATGCACAGCTGCCAGCATTGCTCAGAGGTCAAGCTCCCAAAATTATGAGACAGTCCAAGAGGGGAAGGAAGAATCCTAAAGCTTGGAAAAAGGCAAAGAGAGTGGAAAAAAAGTCTGAAGCTTAAATGACTGTGGCAGTTCCTGAACTATGGCGAGAGGTGCTCCTGTCTCTGCAATCCAGTTCAAAGAAGAGCCAGGCTTCATTCCCAGCTCCACCCTCAGCTTCAGCAAGGCCAGACCAATTCTCCCAACTCTTGACAAAGCAGATCTATCCCAGGGAAGAGTTTTTCCAGCACGCTGGGAAAAAATCTGGCAACGCCTCTGGACAGCTTTGGCAATCAAAACACTCTGGGGCCTCTCATTTATTGCTAAGATTTTCCTATGATTCCTTGTTTAGTTTTCTTTTTATAGATTTTTGTCTTGCTTTATTTCTGTCCTTTTGAAACTGCTCTCAACAAGGGTAGCAAAGAGCTGCAGGAGGATGGAAGAGGCTGTGGAGGGATCAGCTGCTGGGCCATGGCAGGGATCCAATGGCTATGGAGCAGTCCAAAGTTTGGCTCCATCCTTCAGGCCACACATAAATATTTTTGGAAGCTGAGGGAAATTGGGGTGTCCCTTTCCTGCTCCCTCCATCCCAGTGGATGCTGTCCCAGCTCCATTTCACAGTGTAGGGCAGGAATTCCCTTCTCCTAGAGTTTAGGAGAGCATTGAAAGATTGCTTCGTGCCAATCCAGCTCCAAAAAGCAAGTGAAGGCTTTGAACAATTTGTGAGTGAGTGGTATTTTTATCTCTCTGGATATGCTCAGACCTTCAAGCACAGGCTGTATTTCTGCATTAACTCAAAGTGAATGATCTCATAGCCTTGAATTAAATCACTGGGGACAATGATGGTAAAGCTGGCTTTTTATTGATGGTGTCACCTTATTGTCCCTGCTTTGTGTCTTCTTGCCCATGTCAGTGTGGCAGTGAAAGTCCATTGTGGATGTTCCCGCATTCCTGTCACTTAATGCAGCTGTCTCAGGTCTCACAGGATAGATGGCTCCATCCTAAACAGATTAACTCCTTCTGAGGACCCACACAAAGGGGATTTATTTTCCCTGGAAATGCATGCAAACCCACAGCTGCACAACGAGGGGACTCATGGGCACATCAGGGAGAAAACACACCCTGAAAAGTCCCTGCCCACATCCAAAATCCTGCAGAGAGGAAGAGCAGAAGGAACTGTGAGAAGCTGATCCCAGCCAGTGGGGTTTGCATCAGGATGAATAATATTTATCTGTGCTCATTTAACCACCAGGTTCATGTGGAATAAGACACAGGTGACTCACTTGATGGGATTACTGACACTATTAAACACTATTAAACACATTAAATACTATTAAACTTCTGGAGAGCTCACACCACTAAACTCTCACTAAAGTTCCTTTTTTATATGTATAAATTTACAACAGCAAACAGCAAATTCTTGGAGACAGACTGGAGGCCTGTCCTTAGAATACGGAACGATATCACATGAATTTCCGTGTTTCAGCTCCATTTAATAACACCCAATTTTTCTAACCCAATGGCAAAATAATTTTTCTAAACCACTTGCAAAATTATTCTATTCTCTCCTAATAAAAATTGAGATGTCCTGATCAAGGGTTTGATGCAAAAGTGAAAGAAACGAGTGATAATCTTTCCACTGACCTCAATAAGCTTGGATAGAGACCCTGAAATAAAAGTTAATGTGTATTAGGAGAAACAGTGAGCCAGAAGGGAAACAACATAGATAAATCTATTGCCTAAAATTGCTGCAGGAATAGCATTTGTCTGATGTTTTAGTATGGTTACACTCTAAAATACATTCTCTGTGTGGCTAGAGCAAGCATTTTCCTTAAATGAAAAAAAATGGAGCCAGTCAGACTTCTCTGTTTGAATGCTGATGGCATTTTTCATTTTTATGCCCTCCTCCAAAGCAGAAAAGCAAGAGATTTTGCTGAAGCGATAAGGGAATTTATACATTCAGAACAAATCTGCACTGTTATGACTCCAACATGTAATGCTGAGGCAATAAAATTTATGACTGTCTTCCTCAGTGCTTTAATGAGGCATTGCAAGGCTCACTGTATATTTGCAAATGTCTTAACAGATAATGATTTTAAAAAGTACTGGAGTACAGCTGCCAGCACAAATGGTCATAACACCAATTATCTTTGCAGGATTTAGTCATTATGTGGAATCAGAAGCAAAACTGAATCAGGGGCCAGTTTTCTCCTCCAGTTTGGGAGGGAAGTCAAGGGAATGTGTTTCTCCAGACCCATCTCTGGTTAGCTTTCCTCTCCACTGCTGCCATAATCCTAGCAATTAAACTGAGCCTCCTGATGAGACTGATTATTTTTAATCCGGCTTGTTACGGGGCAGAAGTGGTTGCACTAATCTGGTTTTGGCACTGTGCTGCTTTTCCCAGCACAGCCCTCCTTGTGACAGGAGCAGGGGTGCTCTTGGAGAGCCTGGAAAAGGCTCCCTGATGGATGAGGGGCTGACCCTTAATCCACAATCAGCTCAGAGACAAGGGGGACCAGGGAGAGATGGAGAAGGAAATAAATTCCTGGCAGAAAACTCTCAATTTCCATACACCTGCAGGGCTGGAAATTGCAAGAAAATGAGTGGGATCTACACTGTTGCCTATGTCCAAGCTCCCCAAACTCTTCCATGTTTTTTGGAGTGAGTGTGTTTGTTTGGGGAGGAAATGGCAAACCTTTAAAACCTTCCATCCCTTCTATTTCACTGCCCAGACAAACCCACGGGCTTGTTTCAGGCTAGGCCAGTATATGGGGGTTTGGAGCATTCCTGAAAGGTGCAATCATAGGATCATGGAATGGTTTGGGTTGGGAAGGACCTTAAAGATCATCTAGCTCCTACCCCCTGCCATGGGCAGGGATGCCACCCACGAGATCAGCTTGCTCCGAGCCCCAGACAACCCGGCCAATGACTGATGCTCATTTCATTTCCCCTAAATTCTGAATCAAGCAATAGGAAGTAGCAACTTCCTTATTTCTCTTCAGAAGAAGGACATCTGTGGCCCGTTGACCTCTTGAACCTCCCCTGTCAGTTTCTGGAATGAAGGGAGAGCCCTTTATGTGTCATTTTTCCCAGGAACCAACCAAGGGAGTGCTGGTTCCTGTGAACAGGCAGGAGGACGAGGTACCACACAAAGGCTCCCCCAAATACCACTTCAGCACTGTTCATCCCCACCCTCAGAGATCTCCAAGAGCAGCTTTTGGCAGAGGATTGGGTCCTGGTTTTCCCAGCCCAGGATCCTGCTGGCTCCTGGGGTCTCTGTTCCAGTGGGTTGGTGAGACACCGAGGCTGCTGTGCTGTGCACTGACTCAGCTCCCCACCAGAAAGGCCACAGGGTTACTCATAGGCCAGGATGAAGTCATTAGTCCTGAATTTCCACCACTCTGGACTGCAGTTCACCCAGCTCCCACGGCCTTAGAGCTCATCTGAGCAATTCCTCCTGGCTGGTTCTGAGTGAAGCCATGGAGAGATCAGGACACTGCACCCTCCAGCAGCCCCAGCTCCCTGCCTGCTCTAAGGACAAACCTGCACCGTGCTTTCTTGTCTGCTCCCACACCTGACTGGCCAGACAAGGCAGAAATCTGTTTATTAATTTAGCTTCCAGGTCAGGCATGAAAGCAAAGGATGTGTTGAGCTCACTGGCCTAATGTCCTTAGCTGCTTGGGTTGATTTAAGGTATGTGTTTTGGTAAGGTCCAGAGACCAATTTTTCCTGTCTAATAAAGCAGATAAATGAAAAGGAAACATTTGCCTCAAAATATTTTGTGCAAATGCCCGTGGTTTTTCTCTCTGAAATAAATGAGATTTTTGTCTCATTGACTTGGATGCACTTCATAGGATCACAGAATAGTTTGGGTTGAAAGGGATCTTTAAAGGTTATCCAGTGCCACCCCCTCCAATGGGCAGGGACACCTTCCACTATCCCAGGCTGTTCCACACCCCATCCAACCTGGCCTTGGACACTTCCAGGGATGGGGCAGCTACAGATTCTCTTCCAGAGACAGAGCTCCATGTAAGGCTCTAATAATAACATGTTGGTGATTTACTTTCACTGGAAAATCCTGAAGAGAAAAAAAATTATGTTGTGGGTCACACTTCTCCCCATTCTCATATCCTACAATTTCTTCTTAATCTTAACATTCCATAAACACAGCCACCTTAGTATATGGTGCCAAGATGAAAATTGCCTTGAAATAAGTGCTGTATGAACCATGCAAGGCAGAGAAATTCCCAATCCAACCATTAAACACAAGAGGAAATGATGACAAAATAGCCTGGCAGCTGCCTGCCCACACCTGAGACCAAACAGCACTTCTGGAAGTGAAGATCCCTCTGAAATGTCCATTTTGGAGCAGCATTCCATGAGCAGGTAGAATGTGATCATTAATTTGTGGATTGCAACATCCACCAGGGTCAGAGTGAAGACTCAGCTCTTTTATGCACTCATGTTGCTAAGAGCAAGTGTTGCTTTCATTTACCAACCCACAAATCCCATGTGTGGTATTATTTCCTTGTTTTTCAGTGCTAAGAAATGTGTCTATATAAAACCTCTCAGAAATATTGCTCTAAGGATTCTGTAATTCATTGTAACTCCCAGCCCTAATAACTACAAGGTGATTTTTCATAGATTTCTAAAATTGGCAGGCTAATATTTCTTGGATCAGTCAGGAAAGAAATACTGCTCTATCCTTTGCTTATCCTTTCCTCATCAACAAGTGTAATTACAAAACCATATTTCCCCAGCCCAGGATTTCAGGATTCCCTGTCAGAGCCATTTCCCCATCCTCCAGGAGCCAATCTGAATCCTATTACTCCAGGGGAATGTCAACTGATTCATGTCCCATCCCTGATGGCCCTAACTTCCATTCCTACCTATCAAATATCTGTCACAGCTGGAATGGATGAAAAGCAGAGATATCCTCACAAACCTAAAACTGAAAGACATTCATACTGAGGAGAAAAAAAGAGGAGTACAGGGGTTTCCATTCTCCCCAGAGAGAGTGGGACAGAGGAAACTCTGAACTCTGGGGAACAAAGCATCAGCTCCAAAAAAAACACCTTCTGCTTATGGAGGGATGTGTCTGGTACCATTTACTGCTGCCATTTAATAGCTCAGAGGTTTAACCTGCACTGAGAAACAGCCACCTCTATGAAGTCCTGAGTCTGATGTGGAAGAAAAATGGGATTCCTAAGCCAAAAAGAGGAAGGCCCTTTCCACACAAAGGTTAGGGATGCTTTTAATTCTAAAGCCCCATGTGCCAGGGCTGCAATAATTGATGCTGCAACTTGACAAGCCAGATCAATGATTAATGGTGAGTTTGCTGTTTTGAACCAAGAGGTGCAGCAGAAGTTAAATCCATTTGTACCCTGCCATAGGAGGGGTGTGCTTTTAAAAAGACAGGCAGAAATTGGCAGGATGCTTTACAAGGAGTCTGGTGGAGAGCTGGATTTTCTGCATCCTTTAATAACAGCTTAATTTCATTTAAGGCATGCCATATATTCAGGTTACCACAAGCACAGGGTGGCTTATCTGACAAGTGGTTGTGATGGATGTCCTGTATGTTAAACACTCCTTCAGGAAGTGTCAAAAACATGATTGATTTCCTTTTATCCCCGTGCTGTGGGGAGTTCTGTTGCAATTCCATGCACTTTGTCAGAATTAAAACAAAAATCCAGGCAGGCAGTACTGAGCAAAATGGAATGCAGGAAAGAAGGGGTGGCACAATTCTCACCTTTTAAAAGCTCTTTACCCACAGGTGGAGCACCCTATTGCCTGAATGGCAAGTGATCTAGAATTTCCAACCTTGCTCTCCTAGTTGTTGGATGTGAAACCAGGATCAGCCCTGCAATGTTGCTAATCCCAGGTATAAAGCAATCAAAATCAATCATCAAGTTCTCACTCAGGGAAATTATTCTGTGTCAGCAGTGGGCTCCTGACTTGTGCACACAGGTCAGGATTTGACTGATTTGTGATGATTCACACTGGAGATGCAGCAGTGATTAATGTGGCAAGTGTATTAAGAGCAGCAGCCCCGTGCTGGGATGGTGCCCATGGCACGTTCTCCTCAGTGATGGCTTTTTGGAGCACCCTCTGCCCTCCCTGGGGTGCAGGACACAGTCTGTGGTGCCACCATGGCACAGCAGTCGTGTTTTAAAGCAATGCCACAAAACTGTCCCAAGCAGGAAACTGTCACCACTCACATTTTTACCATGTGAACCCAAAGTCAAGGTAACCAGAGCACAGACTTCTCCTTCCCTGCAGGAATGAGTGCCTGTTGCTGAAATATTTCCAACACAGTGAAAGGTTAATGTATGCATTGCCATGCATGTAATTAACACTTCTTCTCTGGTAGCACATCACCTTTTAAAATTAGCATTGCTTTTGTCCATTTGTGGCAGGAGCTGGCATTTCCCTTCATTTTGGTAATATCTTTAATTTACAGTCTGGGTTTGTTTTTTTTTTTCTGTCCTCCACATGTGCCTGCAGCCTGTGCCCAAACCTCATTTCTGACCTGAGCTGATTTCTCAGTGTGTGCTTCGGGGGCAGCTGGCAGTGCCAGCAGTGGGCAGTGAAGGATGCTCTGCTCGTGCTCCTCTGCATCCACAGCTCCCAGGGCTTCCCTTCAAGCTTCCTGCCAGTCCATGCCTGCAGCAGGAGATGCAGCAGCTCCTGTCTGCCAGTTCAGCTCCTTGTCACAGCCCTGCATCATCCAGGGATGCTTTAACCCACCCTTCCCCTCCGTCCCAGCTCCTCTTGTGACATTTTGACATTTTTGGTTCACCTGCCGAGCTGTTCCTGCTGCTGACGTGTGTCAGTGCTCCCAAGGGATGTCAGCCGACTGCTGAGCTGCAGCTTCAGCTTCTTCTGGAATGATCAAGGCTTTATTAGACCCTGACTAGGAGCTGACTCAATTCGGGGTTGATTGAAGCGTTCAGCCCATTTTAATATCTGAATGCTCCGTGCTGGAAGTGAAGCCATCCCTAGGGAGGTGCTGGCTGCAAGCATGTCACTGTCCTGGGTCACACTTCATCTCCGTCTCCTTGAATCCACAAATTCTGCAAGAATCAAGGATAAGATCGTTTCCTGGTTTATGTTTTTTATCTTTTGACAAATTTTTGAGCAGGATTTCAGGTGTCACCAGCCCGAGTGGCAGCACGTTGTCTTTCCTGAATCAATGCTCATGTCCTGATCAGTTGGCAGAGTCCTCTCCTTTTTCTGTTCCACACTTTGTCCTTGGGATCCCAGGGCTGCTGAGGGGGCTGGGACAGGGAAAGCACAGCCTGGCACAAGTTTTTGCAGCCAGGAATGGAGAGGGAAAGCAAGGGGAATACTTGGAGGCTGTTTTATCCCATCCTGCTTTTGTTCCCCCCTTCTTCTGTCCCTGGTCTTCTACAAAAACTATCCAGGCTGGGGAGGCTTAACAGCCTTGCCATGGCTTGGTGGTGGAGGTACAAAGGGGATTAGAAATGCCCTCAGGAGAAGGAGGACATCATAAAACCATTCCTTCCCCTGCTATTCCCATCTCTGCATTATCCTGCACAATAGGGGCGATGAGTGCCCCACTGTGGGACTTCCCTCCCTGCAGACAGGATGCATCACTCCCTTCCAAGCCCCTGAGGAGTTCCAAAGCCAAAATATTGGGAGGAAGAGCAAGGAAAAGGGTCCTTTTCTATTATAGTTTTCTGAATTATTTCTCACAATCCTAGAAAAAAAAAAAGAAAAAGAAGGGGGAGAAGGCCTTTAAAAGACCAAAAGAAATAAACATCAACTGAAGTTTCTTTGCTCCAGTTGTCAGACTTGGAATTTTTAATACTTTTAGCATATCCAAAATGCCTTTGGAAACCCAAAGGCTTTCTTGGGGTTTTTGTATTTCATTTTAGCTTGATGAAAAATGAGCAAAAGCCCATGTTTTTGTTTTTCCAGCCTAACACAAAAGTTCTCTAAACAAGGAGGAATATCCAGGTCAACAAAGCAGGAACAGGCTGCACCATGGAAAAATAAAACATCAGCTCAGTTTCCAGAGAGGTGAAGAATCAAAGGCCTTGTCCCTGCCAGGAATTCCCGTCTCCCAGAGAAACTCAACAAATTCAAAAAGACCAGCAGAAAACTCTCTAAAATGGGGTTTTATTTCTGTTCCCCATGGGAAAAGGGGATTTTACATCTTCTGCCTCTTGCAAAAACCCTACATTTTCCTACCTGGAAGCTGGATACGTTTTCAGTGTGTCTTCAGTGCTTTACAAATCATTTTTGCACTTCTCCCTTGCTCCCCTAGCATGGGAAGGGCTGAATTTTTGATTTATATTTCATAGGGGTAGGTGATCATACTTTAAGTCATCTTGGAAAGCTGTTAGCACAAGGAGTCCTGCTGGAACATAATCCTCTGCAAAAACTGCCTCTTCATGAGAGGTATTTGCAGGCTGGCTCCCACCAGCAGGGCTGGGCTAAATCACAGCCAGTCATAAAATATGATTTCAAGGTCTGTTCTTTCCCTAAATTGACTATCTTAAGGCAAAAATCCTTCAGCAGATATTTTAGCCAGGGACTAAGGATATTTTATCCCACTTGAATAATCCCACTCCCACTCATAAAACTCCACATTATCTCAAAAGCAGCCCTCTGGATTTAGTTGTGCTTAGTCAGTAAAGCCCAGCTTATTTATTTTTGTTCTTCTCCTGAAGTATTCAATAAATTCAAACACATCATGAGAATTGCACCAAACCAAAAATATTTTTTAAAAAGTCATAATAATAAAGGGTGTGTGAAAGGCTTCCAAGGATTCCTTAGGAAAATTCTTTCAAATTCATGTGCATAAGCATTATTTCATTCCAGGCACACTGACCAAAAAATGTTAGGAACTAGAGCTGGGAAAAATATTTTGGATTTGGTAAACGGTGGCAGCTTTTTAGCCTTTTTTTTTTTTTTTTAACTAGTTCAGTAAAGACCAACTTGTAAAATTAATTTTCATCAACTGCAGAATAACCCTGGCTGAATTATAGCAACAATACACCAGGTAAAACAGCACCTTCCTTGGGAATTTGAAGTGAAAATGTCAGGCTAGTTCAGCAAACACATTTATTTATGCTCCACATATTGTTCTAAATTTCAGCAGTGGCCAAGGTGAGCATATTTACCCAAGGAACTGATTCTGTCACTCTTCCTTGGCTGGCATCTAAGAAATTGCACGTAATTACTGGAAAATACAAGGTGGGAAGGAACTCTTCTTTCTTGGATTGAAAACCTAAATCATGACATGTCCTTAGAACCACAGAACCATAAAATGGTTTGGGTTGGAAGGCACCTTAAAGATCATCTTGTTCCAATTCCCTCTTGGGGACAGGGACACTTTCCACCAAACCAGGCTGCTCCAAGCCCCATCCAACCTTGGTATTGATCACTGGGAGGAAATTCATGTAAACAAAAATTTCATGACTCCAAAAATGTGTTTTCCCCCTTCTTTGCTCCACTTTGGCTGCCCATGTCCAGCTTTAAATCCTGCTGCATCCCTCTGTAGCTGCCAAACCTCCCAACTGCATCCTCCATTGATTTCCCTCCTTTTTGCTGGATGCTATTTTAGCCTTTTTATGATGCTGGCAGCTGCAATAAAATATGCAAAGTCATGAAACTCTCAGGGCTGCCTTGAGCTCATGGAGTTTGGCACAAAGGCCAGCAAAGGGCAGAACCCTCTCCCTGATGGACATCCAGAAAATGCTCCTTTCCAAAGCAGGACAGTCACAAAATGCTGCAAAAATCCCAGCAGGAATCACTGAGCACCCCAGGACAGGGCAACCCCTCTTGTGGATTAAGAACAGTTGAGACCAGCAGGATTGTGAAGGACAGGAAGATGCAGGAGGTGGGGAAGCTCCAGCCTTTTTTACATGGCCTGTAAAAATAAATTCATAAATAAAAAATTGTCGCTGAGTGACCTCATTGGCCGTGCTTTCATCTGTAGACACTGCAAATTGGGAACAACAAGGCACTTCAGCAAATTGGAAAAGTCATTGAAATAGAAAGAAGAGCAAAACTGTTTCAAGCAGAACATTGTTATTTTTGTCAAGTGTTTACCAAAATACAAGTGGAAAAATTATTTTGAAAATCCATCTAACTCTGACATCACTCAAATCTCAGCGGGGGCAAGGGGGATGTGAAGTAGTTTTTGTGTAGATGTGATTTACTCTATATTAGAGATGGATGTAGACTGTCTGACTTCATCAGGTTAATTAATTATACACTAGCCCAAGTCAGATTAGGTAATTGCATTTCTAATTGATCAGCAGTTTTACCAGAAGGTGGATGCAAGCCAGATATTTTAAAATACCCTCACTATTCCAATGGCTTCCAAAAATGTTTTAGCTTTGAATTTGAAGTCAGAGCAGCTCCTAACAAAGCAACAAGCACCAGTTTCTCAGTGTGGTGATGCCTTCTGGGCTTTTTGAAGTACAGATGCATTACCAGGGTGGAAATTGTGCCTCAGCAAAGAGGAGCATCACTCTGGGGTAATTATAGACACATACCTTGAATGTCAGGGACTTGCCATACCAGATCTACACTTGAGAGTGGGGTTTTTATAAATATCGTGCACTTGGCACATCTCCCACTGCAGCAGGGAACGGGGCTGTCATGAGAACATCCTCACAGTGCCTTGGAGGATCTGCAGAGCCTGGCTGGCACTGTCATGTCCTGCTTCAGGAGATGTGTTAACCAACACTAAATTTGTTCTGATCCTATCCTGGCTTTGCTGTACCTAGACAGGAAGAACTCTGGGTCAGGAGCTGCTACCCTATAGTTGTAACATGTGGGCTCAAGCAGTGCCGGGCATCCTCTGTGGGAAATTGGAGAAACGAGCTGTAGTGACACTGCTTGCTAAATGCTGCAAGGAGATCACTGGATTCATCGCTATTTTCATCCCTCTGTGACAGGGGAAACTAATTCAAGGCACTTTGAAAATGTAGCTGATGTGCTCTGAAGGCTGAGACAATATGGGCTGAGAGCAAAGGCCAAGAGCAAATTCTTTCCGAGGAAGCTGAGCTTGTGTTAGATATGCAGGGACCTGCTCAAGCAGTGAGACATGCAATGCTGCAGCAAATTCTCCTTGCACAGACTCTCTCCCTTCCAGGATTCAGGAGGTTTTGAAGCTGGCTTTTTCCAACCTCACCATCCTCCTCCCCTCTGCATTTCAGCTTCTCCAGCCAGCAAGAAAAACTGAAGAATTACATATTTTGAAAAAGGGGAAAAAAAAAAAAAACCAACGGCTGGCAGGAACTAAGGAGATTATCAACTCAGATAGAGAGCAATCCCCTTTAAAATGTCTGTCTTTGATATGCATCCCTCGAGGTACATTTAGGGCAGCTCCGATTGAAATTGGTGGCAATTAGGCACTTAGGTACCTCGGTGGTACCTCAGCCTTCCCACTCCCCAGCAGCCAGAACAAAAGCTTTTGAGTTCCAGCCCCTGCAGGAAGAATTAGTTAGGAAAAGGGGAAATGGGTTTACAAGTTGTGAACTCAGACAAGGACATTCAAACAACAAAAACCTGGCCGACTCCTTTGTTCAGTCACAAAAGCCAACCACCATTTGGCTGAAACCTTTGGTTTTTCCACCGCAGCTCCTTAAATGAGCTTTTGGAAGGTCAATTTGCAAGAAGCAGATAAAACCAGCTGCTAGCAAGGAAATGCCATCTCATATTGGAGAAAGGATGTGCTGGGAAGTGAGTGGAGATGCTGGGGCTTAGCAGGACCAAAAAATGTCCCCATCATCAAGTAGGAGCTGAGTGAGGGCATGAAGCTCCTGCAGCAACTGTTCTGTGGGGAATCCCGTGCCAAGGCTTCAAAAAAGCATGACAGAACCAAAAAGTTCTTTTCTAAGACAAGCTTTTATTAAAGAAACAGCACAGACCACTTCTTGCTGGATGCCTCCCTCTACTTCTCCCCCTTTCCCCGAAAAGACACATGGTTTGTGTTCTCTTTTCACTGCACAGCTTCACCCCCAGACTTTCTTTCTCACCCAAAACCCTGCTGAAGATGAAGGAGACAAGACTTGCAGAGTCAGAGGCTTTTGAGGAAAGTTTAAAAGAAAGTTCTGAACAGCCTGGATTTGTAAATGCTGAGAAGGATGTGAATATCTGCCTGCCTGTGTCTGAAAATGGAAAGAATGGGAAGGAACTGTTCAAGGGGGTTCAGGAGGTTATAAATAAAAATAATGAGATGGGATTTCAGAGAGACATGTTAAGGCTGAATATCAAGGGGAATTTCCTGACAGTGGGTGCTTCCATTGGTTCCTAGTGGTTTCTGAAGGAAAAGTGATGGATGAGTTATCACTGAAGGCATGAAATGGAGAAGGCACTGGGAAAGGCACATCAGTCAGACTGGGCAGGGCTGGGCAGACTCAGTCCTCCTCCACCTCCCCCAAATCCCTCTTACTAACAGTAATGTTACCCTAATGCAGGTCCCCAGCCAGCCAGAAGCAACCAGATTTTTGTCACACAAATGCAGGAGCTTGTGAAAATCTCACTGAGATGTGTGATCCATGCTTAGCAAGGTTTCTGCTAAGTTCAGGTTACTAAAGCTCCTGAATGAGGTCACAGAGCTACTCCTTTCCAGATTTCATTGATATCAGCATCTTTAGCCTCTAGTTAGAAAGTCCCATCTTTCTCAGAAACCATGCTTTTTTGCATAGGTTCAGCAATAAAATCACAGGCCAGTTCTGAACAATTCCAGGGATGGGGCAGCCACAGCTTCTCTGGGCAACCTGTACCATTTTCCTTTTAAATGTAGCCCAAGGTAGAAAGAAAAGCAGGAAAATTAAAGTTTCTGCACTTGTCACACGCTTTACACATGAGATTTATGAACCACACCATCTGCACATACACCAGCCAAAACCACATGAGAGCTGGATCCTCTCCAATAATCTGTTCCCGACTTAGCCAGTGACCTTGAAAATCATTAATCTGTGCATTAAAATCGATATAATAAATGTTTATATTTTTTTAATACTTCACTAGCTGTCCCTCAAAGCTGTGATGGAAATGTTGGAAATTAAATAGAATTTATAATCTATTTGATACTGCATCAAACAAATCACGTTGAAAGTAATGCCAGGTTCCTGGATTAGGCATGTGGCTTTTTGTTCAGAATTTGGACCTTTACCTATGGACCTGAAATCAGATTTTGTCTCAGTCCTGTTATCAGAAGGGAGACCAGAGAGATGCAGCTCTGCCTCTGCCACTATAGCTGGGACCTCCTATTTGTGATGCACTTGTGGCATTGGATTAGATGATAAATAAGCCAGTAAAGCTTTTCTAACCCAAAAAGAGAAAACAAGTGCCCAGAGATGCTTGCAAGCATCCCTGTTCCTTATTTGAATGATGAAACATCAGTTTCTAAATCAATACCATTCCACTTGTTCAGAGAAAACTGGGCTGTGTGATAAAGCTGTGTCATATTGGCTCTCCAGAAGCCAAAGGCTTTTTTTTTCCCAAAGCCTGTTACAATTGTTCCGAGTGTTGCATCTAATCCTGAAAGATCCCAGTGATGAAACAAATTATTATCAAAGGAGAGATTACATTTAGTGTAACTTCAGAGTCTTTTTCCTGCTCCTTTAGGTGGGTTTAGAAACGCTTGTTTAGGTTTCATTCACTATAGGTTTTAATCTCCCCAGAAAACAAGAGCCTGTTATTTAGAAATTACTGAAATGGTGAAAATATTTCTCCTCCACACTGGTCACCAGTGAATTTCTTGACATAAAAGCAAAAGAGAGAATAAGGTATTTAAGTCACTTTGCAGCAATAAAACACAAGTCTGATTAACCATATACTCTCCTTTCCTCCAGCTGCTAAAAAAATGTATAAAAACTTCAGCGCTGCACAGTAAAAGTTGGGTATTGCAGTAAGCTTGGCTATACACAGAGAGTGTAATGACTTGGCTAAAGTCAAAGAGAAAACCAAAATTACTCCCAGGACAAGGATTCACATCTGTCCCTGTGTGCCCTGCCCACAGAGGTGATGATGGAAAAGCAAATTCCTGCACGACTTCTTTCTAAAAGTGTCCTGAAAAATCGTAATGCATCACTACTTAACACTTGTCCTATTAGTAAATACGAATGCCAATGAAATGTTAATGTGACATTTTACCACAATCAGGGCATTAATTTAATTATGTAAAGATCCTCATTAATTAGATTCTCTAATTGCTAAATTTTTTTGCTTCCTACGCCTGAAATTACTAGTAGGATCTTCGTGCAATAGTTTCCATTCCAGTATCTGTGTAAAGCCCCTGGACCTACAATGTTCTCCATGACCCATTTAATAAAGTGAATTACTTTCACTGACATCCATGATAGTTTGGGGATTGTCATTGTGCCTCCTACGTTTGATAAAAAAAAAGAAACAAAAAAACAAACAAACAAAAAAACCCCAAACAAAACAAAACAGAAAAAAAACCCAAACAAACAAAAAAAAAACCAAAACAAAAAAAAACCCACCTCTTAACCAGATAGCCTGAACTAGGGCTATTCCTTGATTTTATAGAACATCTTTATAAAGATGAAAGATTGCATGCATGACCCAAAATATATTTGACAACAGTGTTTTTATCTCTTTCTTGCCCCAAACTGCCTGCCCTGTCTGCTGGGAAGGTGGAACAGAAGACTTTGCCAGCCTGTTTATGGTAAATGTGTTAAAAACATGTAGATGCTGAAAAGATTTCCAGGCTTGGTAGAGAACCATGTATTTTTGTGCTCCAAATTCAGCAGTGTGGGAATGTCTTTCTATACATTAACCAGAAATCTGATGCATATTCCACACCTAAAGTCCAGCAACAGAAGCTCCCATTGCCACCAGTGACAAGGCCCTTGTTTGCCTTTCCCAATAAATTCCAAATGCTCTCTACAGCAGCCAAAGCACCATCCCAGGATAAAATATTATTTTTCTTTCACTTTAGCAAATAGATACCCAGGGGGGTGGAGGGCTGGCTTCCTATGTTGTCAGAAAAATTCATTTCCAGCTGATGATGACAGGGAGCAGAGAGCTGTGTGATACTAAAGCATCCATACTCTGCCTTGAGGAGCTCAGCAGCATGGTGAGCTGAGGGAAGCTGGGCAGCAGGTGAGGGTTGGAGCTGAGTTTGGGGCTGTGTGTCCATGGGGTCCTCAGGCACACAGGGATCCTCTGATCCACAGCTCCTTGTCAGTCGTGTGCTCCAGTGCACAGATTAGCATTCAGAGAGAGAAGGGAACACCAGGGACTGTCAGTCAGAAATTGCTGTTTCTGTCTGTCTGTCTGTCCTGTGGGAGCTGAGGAAGGCCATCAGCTCCTTGCAGGATCACTGGATGCAGTGGGGACAGCAGGATCTGCATGTCCTTTCTTCACAAAGAGACCACAGCCCCACCAGCTCTGTTCCCACCACCTCCTCCTCATTTGTTTTCTAATTTTGTTCTTGTTCTTTCAGGTGGAAATTACTAACTCCTTCCAAAGGACGCTGGTGGAGTACAACTTGTTTATGTCTCTTGCACAGCTGGCCAGAGCCTGTGCAGGAAATGCAGGTGATTTATCAGAGGCTGTGCACAGGCACGGAAGATGAGCTTCCTGTACAGCTCAGGGGCTCTTCCCTTCTTTTTTTCCTCCTCTTTTTCACTCTTCCCTTTATATGAGGGTTTTCAAATTCCTCTCCAAGGGTTCCAACCATGCTGCTGTAAAATTATAGATTCCTGTGATACTTAACAAAGTGCTCTTCCCCTTTCAATGCAGTTTTTTTCCTGCATCTCTGTGTTTCCTCACATCTCTCCCAGTTCACAGCCTGCATCCTTCATCAGTCACAACCATAGCTTCAAGCTAAATGCAGTAGAAAACCACATGAAGTGTGTGGTGATGAAATGAATTCAGTACACAACATAAATCTCAAAAACAGTCCTAAAAGCATCACTCATCACATAGTGCACATATCCTTTGTTACCAGGATCTCGCAGTCCTGAACTTCAAGATTTCCTTCTTGAAGGAGAAACTGGGTGAATGTTTTCCATCAGACAGCACTGATGTATTTGCAGATGACATGGGCAGCCCCAGGCTCAGCACAGGGTGCCCTGATGGCACCTGCAGATGGTTTCTCACCTCGTGCCGTGGCACAAATGTCTGAGCTCATACCCAGCAGCTCTTGCCCTCCTCAGCAAACCTCACCTTTCCCCTCACTCCTTTGTCCTCCCATCTCAGCAGCACCCTGCACTTTGTCTAACAAGCTTATGTCCACCCTCATTTTGGTGTGCCCTTGAATTGCTAAGAGGCCTGCTTCCAAAATCTTATTTTTCATGTTCCAAGAGATTGTCCAGCTCCCAGTAGTGTCATATTTCCCAGCACTAGGTGTTAACACAGAATGCAGAATCATTTACCTTGGAAAAGATCTCTAAGATCAAGTCCAGCCACATCCACATAGCTTTTAAATCCCTCCAGGGATGGGGATTCCACCACTGCCCTGGGCTGGACAACCTTCCTGTGAAGAAATTTTAGTGATTGTTTGGAAATACCGAATTTCTCTGTAGTCATACACATTTATATAGCACAGGCAGTGCTGTCTGCTATTGACATGCTTCCTGGCATCCTAATAAAAAGGATGTTCATGTTTCAGTGGGACTCCTCCTGTCAGAACAACTCCCACATGCTCTGTCTGGGTTATGGCTGTTCTGGAAGCAACAGGACTCTGATGGTGGAGAGGGAAGTGTCACGTAATTTCAGGAGCTCCTGGAGTGGAAGCACAATTCAAAAATCTTTCTCTTATTAATATTTGATGTGTTGTTTTCTTTCATCTGTGCTAGAGAAATCAGAGGAGTTAAAAGAAGCAAAATTATTTAAACCCCCACTTTCCTGTCCTGAGGGACTATAAACACCATTTTTCTTCCTTGATGTACTGAGTGAAGTCACTGACAGGTACTGCATTAGGGAGCAGAAACACTCTGTGCTTTTCAGTCTGTTGTAAAAGAAGGAAATGCAAACCCAGGGTGTGCAGCTGGCTCGTGCCTCCTGTGTCTGCTGGCAACAGCTCACGTGTGAGCCAGGAAACAGCTGCACAGGAACAGGGCAGTGACACTTGTCAGGGTGCTGGTGACGCTAAACTTCAGGCCCAGCTGACTTGTTATTCTGCTCCCATGTGGATTGGCTTTTATACTCTCCCTTCTGGAGTTATTTGCTGTTTTTTAACAGTTTAAGGCTGAGGAGATCTGTGTGGAACTCCCAAGGACCTTCTTTTTCACTGCTGTGGACCCCTGCAATTCTCCCATTGCAATTCCACACAGGGAAGGATCCAAGGACAAATGTGGAGTCATCCTGATCCTTTATATCCCACTTCATGCCCATACCCATCAAGAGAAATACTTACACACAGTCATTCCACTCAGGGGATTCCAGGAACTGGACTAAGAGGTTTCCAGGAAGCAGCACTGGAAACACGTCCTGCTTGCACTGACATTTCTACAGGACATCTTCCCCTCCCTGGAACACCTGCTCAGAAAACAGGCTGCACACATGGCAAGCTGCTGCTTGGCTGAAATGGTGAGGAGCCAACAGCATTTTTGATGTGCCTATCACTGGAAATTTTGAGCTTTAATTAATTGGGTAAGTCTTTCTGCTTGTCTTGGCACCAGGTCACAAGGAAGGTGTCTAAGGAACTGTGTCAGGTAGTGATGAAATGACCACAAAAGTCTCCAATGACTACCAATTTACAGAATATTACTTTATTCTTAAGGGAGAAAAAAAAAAAAGAATCTTTGTGCAAAATCATCAATTAGGGCTTTGAATCTCAGGCAAATCTGTGTTCAATGCCAGAGGGTGGGAAAGAAGCACCCCAGAGATGTGCTGGTACTGCTGCTCCTCTTGCTGGATATCACCTCTGTAGCTCTTTTTCCTGGCAGGAAAGGCAGAGGGGATGAGCAGAGGTGCAGAGGCTGTGCTGGAGGCATCTCTCAGGTGGAGACACAGGATGGACCCGTGGGAGAAGCCTCAGAGCCCTGGGCTCACTGCCAAGTGCCTCAGTGCTCCTCATAGGAGCCTCCCTTTGCAGCACAAACCTGTAATAAATTAGGTGAAAGACTGATTAGTGCAGCTAATGAAACCACTGCTCTGGAAACTACCAGGACAGGCCATGAGCTGAGTGGTGAATGGTTCCAGTGGGATCACAGGGACTGACATCAGAGCCCACAGACAGGCACAGAATACAAGTTTCATTTCTAGCAGCAATTCTGTCCATCCAGGTATAGATTTAATAAAATGAGTGAGAGAGGATGTTTTCTTAAATGCATTTATCTCCTTATACGGGAAAAAAAGGAGGGAGATTAAAAGATCATGTACTAATGCTAATGTTTTACTATGTGTTTGAGTTTGCCTGTGCCAAAAAAACATTCATTCAGGGTGGGAAAGCACAGCAAAAGGCAGGAAATATCCAGTGCAAACAACACTCCAAACACCTCCAATTTACATCCCCAGCTGGTTTCCGGCCATTTTTGTGGACACAGATCAACTGTGGAAAAATATCCATGAGAGATGTGTCTCTCCTTTCTTCCTCTTCCCTACCTATGACTGTCTTCATAATTCTGCATTTCCAGAAAGTGCTGGTGAATTTTATACCTGAATAAACTCAGGAGTCCCCTTAAAATGCTCTTCCCTGGGCTCAGAGGACCCCAGCTACCATGGGCACCATGGTCCCAAAGTATTTCCTATCTTCTCCCATCTCCCTTCTCCAAGGAGGAAATTCCATGGATTGATCTCTCTTCTAGCCACAAAAATTCCAGTTTGCTTTGATCACCAAAACCTGGCTGAGAATCATCCAGGGATGAGGCCTTGGGCTGGGAGAGTTCAGAGTTTTTCTGATTATGTTGGACATGTTTTCTCTTTTCTGCCTTTGGTACATAATTGTTCATGGGAGGGGAGTGTGTGATCCCTTTGTAGTCTTTAGATAGCCAAAGCTGGACACCGTAGGCAATCCACACTGGATTCAATCCCAGCCCACAGCAGGGGCTTTGCAAGACTGTCTTATTTCAGAAAATAAGGGATTCATGCTTGACCTTCTCATGGCAGATAAGAGTTCAAATATGAATCCCTCTGCAGATTAAGATAAAGACATTGTTTAAACTTTCTAAAGGACACATCCTCCTGCTAGATTTTTCCCAGTAGGAGCAGAGTAAAGTCTTCTTGCCAAGCTTCTTGTTCTTTGGTGACTGAAAGAACAGATTTAGCCATTCTCCATTAACGCAGACCAGTAATTAAAACCATGTGACCCAAGTGTGATTACAAAAACAAGGAGAACAGTGCTAAGCTTTTATTCTTTATGACAGCAGAACTCTTCACTGAATCATGGGAATAAGCATCCTCCTGCAAAGCTGGGAGTTAAGTGGGGAAGACTTCAAAACCAGAGACAATGAGCTAATAGGGTTTATTTTAGATGAGTTTTCTCTCAGTCCTTCTCCAGGAACCACCTGCAGTGATGCTGCCCAAGCTCAGGTGGTGCTGCTGGACAGACAGACAAAGGATGTGACCCCCACTGGGCTCAGCTGTCCAGCCTCTTACCCACAGAGGGAACAGAATCACTGCAAATCATCATCTTTTCTTTCAAATGAGTTTTCTTTTTTGGCAGGAAAAGCCATCAAAGTTGTGTTTTGGCTTCCTCTTTCATTAAAAAAAGAAAAAAAAAATAAAAAAAAGGCAAGCAGATGGGAACATGTGTGAGGGCATAAAAAGGGCTGTCCTGCATCTTCAGGAAACAGACTCTTCCAAACCTCAGGCCACCCTTTTTTTGGGAATATATTCTTCTTAAAAAGAGTTAATTATAGTCTTATCTCAGAAAATAAGAGATTCTTGCCTGAACTTCTTGTGGCAGCTAGAGTACACAAGTGAATCTCTCTGAAAATTAAGACAAAGATCAGTTTACACAGGTGTAGCCCAATCCTCTGCCTAAACCCTGCTGAACTTTTAATGGCTCTGAGACCCCCAGGCTCCTCCTGTAAAAGCAAGCCTTGGGTGCCTGCCTGCACACAGGACAGAAAAGTGGGACTTTTCCAAGAAATGCTGTGTTTTCATTCCTCAAAAACAACCCCAACAACTCCCTTCAGCTGATTTTTGCTCCCTACACCTCTGGTGCCACCACCTCTGGGTGCCCAGCAGTGGTGGCAACCTGTCATGGGTCCAACCTTGCACTGGGGTTGCCACCTAAGCACCCAAACACATCCCCCTGACCAGGAATGACAAAAACAAACATTGCAGTGTCATTTCCCCTGCACAAAAGCTCCTCTGCCTTTTTCCATCCCAAAAAAACAAAAAAAAAAAGTAGCCATGCTTTTTTTAAAGGCAGCTCTCTTCATGTGCAATTGCCTTCTGGATCCTGTGGTGTGACTTGCCACATGCAAATTTTTTCCATTGTCCTTGGCAGCTAGAGAACTCAAATGCCAAGTGGTGGAAGATATTTCCTATAGCCACAGCATCTGGCTTCCTGGCTGGCTGCTGTGTCAGTCGGGTTTGACTGTGGAGCTACCTCTGTTCTGTTTGGTGTTTAAACCCATGGAGTTGCTTCATCCCCATATGCTGGTTTCCTTTCTCATTTTGCAACTGCTTTGAACATTTTTCCAGAAATTAATACTTCCTTGCATAGTTTCCACACGGGTTCAAGATGAGAGATTTCCCTGGAATGGTTTTTCTCCTCATGTTGGGAAGGTTCTGGAGAAATCCTCCAAGTTCATCCAGGGTCACATTTATGATATTGCTGAGAGTCTTCCCATGGCTTTATGACAGATGGTATTTGCTCTAAAAACAACCATATTTTCTGTTAACTCAGTGCTGCTCTGTACTGGTGCTCGTCTCCTTTGGAAAATTATGTGCCTTCCACTCCAAATCACTTTTTATCTAAAACATTTGGAGTGCTGTTTTGTAGGAAGTGTATTTATTTGGTTTGTTCTAATTACCAGGGAGTACAACAGGTTGGTCCTCAATGGAAGATGATTTAAAGACAGAGTTTTTCATAAAACTGTGGGACACATCATAGACAGGAGAGATGCATAAAGCTATTGAGAATAAAACTACTTTGTTTCACTGCAGCAACCAAGGATCAGTAGGATCAGACTCAGCAATTTTGGTGGGGTTTAGTTGTTCATAAGTTTTGTATAAAACCAGATTCTCAGCGGCTATAAATCAATATATCTTTATTGAGTCAAATGTAACAGCTCAACCAGCCCAGAATCCAGCCCACTGCTTTCACATCTGTTTGAGAAATATGGGAAGACAATGCTGGAAACAAAGAAAAGAGGAAAAAAAGACTTTTGACAACATTAAAGTTGTGCTACCTGACAAGCAGTTCAAAGGCTGGCATTTTTTGCCTATAAAGAAAAGCTGTCCTGCTGCTGCTGCTGAGCTCAGCACTGCAGAGGGTACCCAGGAAAAGTCATTTCCCACTTGCTCCTGATTAAAATGAACATTTCTGTTCCTCTGCTAAAAAAGCAGCTAAAAAGTGGCTGCACTTATGACACCAGCAGTGCCAAGCCAAAATATGCAGTGAACAGAGGGAAAGATTGCAGACAGTGACAGGACAAGGGGGAACTGTTATAAACCAAAGGAGGAGAGATTTCAGTTAGATATTGGGAAGAAATTATTTCTTGTGAGGGTGGGCAGGCCCTGGCACAGGTTGCCCAGAGAAGCTGTGGCTGCCCCATCCCTGAAGTCCCACGACCTGAAAGAAATAAATAAACAGCTGCTAGACACCACAGCTCTTCAGCAGACAGGAATGAGCACATGAACTGAGGACATAAATTAATAAAAATCTCAAGTACCTTGTTAATTTTTCCCTAAACCATGTATACTCCACAAATCAGTAGCTTTACAAACTGCAAACCTGCACAACTCTTCAGCATTGCAATCTTTTCTGTTTTATACTACAACAGGGAAAATTCTTTTATAGGGGGTTTTTTTCTTTTTTTTTTTTTACATTATGTGGTTATGGGTTACAATACCTAGGAAATTAAGGTTTATGCTACAATGTCAATGTTACTTCAACTATAGAAGAGAAGACTGTACAATCTCAGAAGACCATCTGGCAAGAAATTGTTTTTGAAAGACATAAAAGCCAACAGATAGCACTGTTCATCAGCTTCACACCATCAGAAACCATCGGGTTTATCTTTGTACAGAGACCATCCGTGTCATCAGTCACATAATTTAGAGTGAAAAATAGATAAAGATTCTGTCCAGTGGCAATTACAGTTATAAAGACCAATAGAGAAATCATTTGCTGTGCTGTCAGCTCAGGGATTACAGATTTCATGTGAGGTTTTAGTGACCTTAGGGCATTAAAAGTGATATCCCTCTCAGTACAGTAGATTGAAAAGTATTGATGAGAGAGTCAAGATGAGAGAACAGCAGCTTGCTAAGACATTCCTCTGCCTCTGCCCATTTACTGCAACATTAATCTTTCCTTGATCTATTAAATTCCATTTTCTTGGACATTTATTCTGGGGACACATAGGAAACAAGGTGAACCTATATCATCACATCAGCTGGCACCCTAAAAGGACTCCAAAGCCATGAACCCAAAAGGACAGGAAATAGGAAATATGTCACTTGGCAGTGCAGGATATCAGCTTTTCACCAACAAACGAGTGAGAGAGACTGTGACTTCCTTTTCCCCCAGTGGCATTGGCATCACAGCTTTTAACTAAAACTAAAAGCATTTTCATTTTCCCAAGTTACAGAACCACACCACAACCAATATTATCTTCAAAAATGATCCTGCACAGACTGAGTGGGGAGGTATATTGATTTCATCAGGGTCAGGAGTTCACCTGCTTGTAGCTACTCTGCACAATGTTTATTCAGAGGAAATACTGGGCAAGGCATTCAAAATCAGGTGGACTCCCCATCCCTGGAAGTGTTCCAGGCCGGGTTGGATGGGGCTTGGAGCAAGCTGAGATAGTGGGAGGTGTCCCTGCCCATGACAGGGGGTGAAATGAGATGATCTCTAAGGTCCCTTCCAACGTTCTACTCTCTGCAAGTGCAGGCTGCAAAGACCTTCAGACAGAGAGTAAAAGGTACCAAAAAAGTAAGGTAGACCACAAGCAGTGCTTTACAAAAATGAAGGAGTGCTGCAAACAACTCCCTTCAAAGCTTTCTCAGGAAAAACCAGGAGGGCGATGTTCCAGCAGAGTGTAGAGTGTGGGTTTGCCTGCTCTTGCACTGTAACTCTGATGCAAGTTAATTCACAGCTTTAGAACTGCAGCTTCACTGTTAATTCTTGAAGAGATATTAATTCTCTTGAGGAGATTCAGTCTGATTCAGTGGTCATAAGCTTTTACCCCTCAGTGCCTCTCACAATGTGCTCCTCAAGGCAACGAGTGCATCACCCGCCTTGCTGAGAGGATGAGCTGTGACCATGGGTGGTCCCAGCAGGACTCAAGGACATTCCTTTCTGTACTTCGGGGAAGACTTTATCATATCCCTGTTGGGAGGAACAGAAGCTCTTCTTCTGCTCATTACAGTCCCCAAACCCATGTGTGAGCTGTTCAGCCTGGCCAGCTGCATTTCAGAGCAGACTGCACCACTTCTTCACCAGGCTGCAGAGGAGCTTAGACTCCCTGAGTCACCAACATTTCTGTGATGAAGCATTAGCAGAGAGAAAGCTGAAAATAAATACTTGAAAATTAAACAGCTGGTTAGATTCCTTGGAATTTCAGATTTAACAGAATGAAAATCCTATTTAATCTCTTCTTCCGTGGTGGCCAATGCTCAAAATTGTTCATAACTTTGTTGCTCACACACCCCACTGAATGCTAAGGGGATGGAAGGAGAGGTAGATTTCGCAGTGCTGGGTTAATAGCTGGACTTCATGATTTTGAAAGCTTCTTCCAGCCTTAAATATTGTGATTCTATCCCTGCTGGGCTTCACTTGCCACCACTGACACCATCGAACTCTCCAGCTGCACATCTGCAGGCCATTGCAGCAGCCTCTTTACTCTGCAGCGCTGGGAAAATTGTTCTAATTTCAGCCAAGTTACTGATAAAAGGATGAAGAAAAGCACTGCAGTGCCCATAATCAAACTGGGAGGACTTTGAAAGTGCTACAGGTGCAAATGACAGCAGCCTCAAGCCTGGAGTTACAGCCCTCACCTCTGACTGCAGGTGTGTATGGAAAAGGGTGAACACAGAATTTAGAGAACAAGAGGCACCTGAACTCAGCTAAAACACTCAGTTAACCAGATTCACCTGGCTGTGCATCTAATTTATTTTTCTTCCTTTGTGCTGCCTGATTTGTATTCCCCAGAAATAGTCACTCTTCAGGATTTAGAAAATAATCTGCATGTTCTGGAGAAAATCACATTTTCTTTTTCATCTCTTTGTCTCCCTTGCTGTCAAAATCTTATTTTATGCCTTCCTCTTGCAATCCATTTTAACAATGGCAGTGGCACAGGTAATATTTCTCTGTGCTTGATGAACTGAGGGACACTTGCTTATATAACTGGGGGACAATGATTATGTGTGAGTCTTTGTGAAAGATTTCAGAGCATAAGGGGAAAATGCTGTATCCCAGCAGCATCTCACTTATCTTCACATAAAGAAAACAGCTCTGCAAACCGAAGTGTCTCATCCATATTCAAAGTTAAAATCAAATAAATCAACACCTCAACAGAGTGAGTCCAGCCAGCCAGGGCTGCCTCACCCAGGATTATTATCTCTCCAAGTGGTGTTGTACTCAATTTTCTTTATTCCAGTTAGGAAAGAGGAAAAATGATTTCTTGCCAGTGTGATACTGGGTTAATGGATGTCTCAAAGCCCCTGGCTGTGATTCCTCCTGATCTTTCATGACTTTTTTGGTGTAACACTCATATCTGTGCCAGAAGCAATGGGTCTAAGCTGGTAAAATACATTCCAAAAAGGAAATGCAGCGTTTCACAATGTGACATGTACCTCAAAATCATTAAACTAAGCAACAAAAGCACATGGTCTAAATCCATTTTCCATTATTTCCACACGTAATTGTGTGTATCCTCAGAAACCAGCTTGTACAACGCACCTAGCAGAAAGAAAAGCAGAGAAATGTCCATTATACATCACAAATGGAAGAGAGTTTATATTTCTACAATTTTGACCTAAAACCCTCTAACTGCAGCTCTTCAGTTCCAAAAGTTTTCAGCAGATTCCACCACTGGAAGCAGTCATGATGCTGGGGAAGTTCCAGAGAAAGGATATGCATAACCAGTCTGATTTTTTTTCACTATTCACTACATTTTGTAAGAGCCTGAAGAAGGACTGAGATTCCAGGAATATTCTTGTGCAGTGAAATTACAGGGCTGGTCCTTGTTAAGGGTAGTGATGGCAGTGGTGAATGAGCACTGATTGTTGTTACCTCTTATAATTTAAAAGATAGTTATTGCAGATGAATAATGCATGAGCTTGGAATCTCTTCCCCAGGCACTTGGAGCCCTGAGTTGAGATGCACAGCACAGGCACATTGCTGTGATTGCCTTCAATGTGCTGCCTTATTGTTCTGGAACAGCATAATGATCCCTCTTAAAACATCAGTTTATGAAACCCACACCCACCAGGAGTGGGGAGGATTTGTAGCAATGAACCTCTCACAGCTCCTGTGCCTCACCAACACCTCAGACCAGGCTGATCACTGCTACCTATCAGAACCAGGAAACACAATTTGGGTTTTTAGACAGAAATCATGTTCCTGCATCACCTCCAAGGCTGCTACGTGTCCTCTGCTCGCTTTCCAAAGGTAATGGGTTATTGATCGCTGCTGATCAGGCAAATGTGCCTCCTGATGAATATGCAGACACAACATCAGGAGTGCTCTGAGCATCACAATGTTTTCACAATGTCACATGGCTGGGCTCCTCACCTCAATATTCTGGGCTTTTTTAAATGGCTCTCTTTGCAATCTCAGTTAAAATGGATTAATTTATACTCTGTGCAACATCCAAGAAATCACTTAAAGTTCCTCAAAAATGTCATGTCAGCCCTGAAGCCTCGCTCTGCCACTGCTCTTCTTGCCAGATCTCTCCTCCAAAGGAGACACAACAATGAGCCTGGATGATGCTTTATTTCAAGGGACTGGGAAATTCAGCATCCCCCCCATCTTCCTGCATGAAAATCTCTGCAAAACAGACAAAATCAAAGTGTCACCTTATTCCACTCTTAAACTTCTGGTCATGTGAGTGCTTCTCTGCACAACTCTACTTTATTTTGTCAGTGTTTCTTATTAAGGGACAGGGTTTTCATGGCTCACAGGAGTGGCACTGAGTGATGCTTCAGGTTTGTACTTAAGTCTTAGGAAAGTGGTTCCTCTTTAAATAATGGAGGATATTCTCTGACCTAAAAGACCCTTTTCCTATGGGGAAGTATCAGGGAGGACTAGGAAGGACTATGGAACTTAAAGCAACAAGTGCATTCACTGACAGAGCCCTGAGACAGCACTTCTCCCAAAATGTTCTCTGTAGCTTGTTCAACACACAGGGAAGTTTGGATAAGTAGGATTTCTATTAGTGTCTCACTTATGAATAGATGTAAAGTCAGGCAACATTAAAAGCAGTTTCCCAGCTGTTTCAGCATAACAATTTCTTCGTAAATAAGGTGAAGGTTATGTCAAAACAGCTGTGAAAGTGACTTTATTGAGTCACTGGGCACAGATATCATGTCACTTATCCTTTAATTATTCTGAAACTTTGTAGATTTTGTGAACAAATAACATGTGACAGCAGGATATTTATGGATTCCTACAGATTGCCGTGTAATTACCCTTAGAGAGCTTTGTGGTGTGTGCACTGTGGAATTGGTATTTCTTTATTTTGGTACGCTGCAGTCTTAAATCTCTAAGGCATCCCCTCATTCACCACCATGCCTGGCAGCCTCTTTGCATTCATGTCAAGGGAGTCTGTCAGGGAGCAGACACTAATCCTAACACGTGTCTTCCCTAAAAGAATTCACTTTTGCTGTGTTTCTTATTACTCTTGTCCCTGAAGGGCAGTAGAAGTCTTTTAGATTGAAAACAACATCGTTGTGCCATGTGTGGAGAAAGCAGAGCTGGCTTCAAAAGTGACTTTAGTGCAAACTGTGCTTCTGTTTAGGTGACAACAAGAGCCTCCTTATAAGCTCTGCATACAAGGGACTAGGGATGAGAGTCTGATTTCTACAGCAGTTGAATTGTGCCAACCATAGTCCAAAACAAGCAGCTTAAAGCAGCAAGGACAAACCCCCTTGGTTTTGGCAGTGATATTTGGTGGGGGAATGTTCAGAAAGTCATAAAATTATCTCAGTTCAAAGGGACTTTAAAGCTCATCTCATTTCCACCCTCTGCCATGGGCAGGGACACCTTCCACCAGACCAGATTGTTCCAAGCCTTGTCCAGCCTTGAAGTCCAGGTTTTTCTGGGGAGATCCCAAGGAGAGTGGATGACAGATGAAGCCATCATTGCTTTTTGTGGATATGCCAGGACCAAAGTCCTCTCCTCCCCTGGGGTGTGTCAGGAGAGCCCCATCTCACCATGAGTAAATGACACGAGGTTCTCAAGGACTCTGCAGGTCAATAGCAGCTCTGCTGCTCTTAAAGAAGAGTTATCCAGCATTTCTGCTCCCTGATGTGGAGGGTCATGAGACTGATGTGCCTTCTTTGTGTCTGTGTCATTTTGATGTTAAAAGTTTGGAAGCAGCTGCTGTCAGCGCTCCTGAAAAAATGGGAAAATATGGGGCCCTGGAGAAAAAGTAGATGGGAAATTATAAATAAACTTGTGAGAAGATTGCAGTGTGAAAGGCACCATGTTTTTCTTTGACAGTCTGGGAACTGACTGAAGCTTATTAAAGAAATTTCTGTGAATAATTCTTCAGTAGCTCTTCAAAATCAAGCTGTCCTTTGCTGCTGTTTTTTACTTAATATTACTTTTTCATTCACTTCTTAGTGTCACGGCTTCCAGTGGGAATATTTTCCATTAGAAATTTTTATTCATTTACTGTGGATATTCTTCAACTGTTCCTAATGAGATACCCATTCATTAAAGCTATCATGGAAATGACCATCATGTATTCAGCTAAGGGAAGAGTCCTGTGAAGCGACACCAGTATAATTTAGTCAAAATAATTACTGACTCACCAGGAGGACACTGGAGTGTCAGTAATTATTTTGACTACATAAACCACAATGTGTAAGGCACAATGTCCTGTAGCTATAAAAACATTATTCCTGATAAAATGTTATTTGTTGGTCCCCTGATTGTTATCCATGATGTTTCTTTTCCAGTTAAACTAGAGACATACAGCTCCAGCTCTGGGTCAGCTTTGCCCAGAAAAAAAACCAGGAAAAAAGAAAGAGAAAAAAAGTCTCACTTGCTTTTTAGCCAGCTGCATGTTTCCTAGAAATTCTTAAGGAAATTTTCATGCTGTGAATGAAATTCTCTTTAATTTAATTCTCTTTATTTACAATGACCTGGTAAAAGAGGAGGAGGCCATGAAGATGCTCCAAAGGATGAAGCATCTCTGCTACAAAGGCAGGCTGGGAGATGTTCACCTGGAAAAGGATCCAGGGACACCTTAGAGCCCCTTTCAGTCCTTAGAGGGACTCCAAGAGAGCTCGAGAGGGGCTCTGGACAGGGCTTTCAAAACTTTTATGACTCTGTCCTAAACCTGATCCTATCATCAAGTCTCTGGCAGCAAAGATCAAGCCAAGCATTTTTTAACATCTAAGTCTCTTCTTGACTGCTCATTTTTAACTGGCCTCATCACCCATGAGCAACATTTCTGTTCACAACTGCTTACATGCCAGGCCTGAGCAGAATGAGAGAGGGTTTTGAAGAGATCAAGCAACAACTGATAGATCAAGACTGGGAATAAGCCCTCCTTTATCTAGAAAAACTGTAATGGAAATCATTGGAAAAATGTATTTTATTACTTTCCCAGAGGAGACGATTAGGGAACCTGAAGGCAAAGGCTGCTCTATGGAATGAATGATTTGAATTTTAACTGAAAATGCTGAGGCTCAAATGAAAAACCGTTTCAGAAAGCAGGAGAGAGTTTGCCCATTTTTTAAAACTGTTTTTATTATTTGTAGTAAATATATTTGCATAATTTGTACATCCAAAGTATCCCAACTGGGACTAATTATCCACTGTGTTAGACAACATACAAACACACAACAGAGCCAACCTCTGATCTGGGAGTCACAATCCAGTGCTCAGTTTCAGCAAACAACACTTGATAAGCCAAAGTGTTCATTCTCTTTTCTCTTTTTGCCCCCATTTATTAAAAAAGGGCTCTTAGCCAAACCCTCAGTGGCCCTTTCAGAAGGCAGAAGAACAAGGAAATATTGTGCCCTGCTCAGTGCAGAGGGCTGGGGTTTGCAAATCAAAGCCAAGTCTCCATACTCTGGAGCAGACTTTATGTCTGACAAGAAGCAGTTCAGCTCCTCTGTGCCTCCAACACCCTATTTGTAAAAGGGTAGCAGCACTCCCCATCCTCTTAGGGGCACACTGAGAGGGAAGGCATTAAGATTAGTAGAGAAATTTCTAGAAGAATTTAAGAGACTATTATTTTAGGATTTTGTCACCTTGGGACTAGATGGGGTGGTCATTGCTGCTGTTTTGTTTCCTCATGGCAGCAGTAAAATTTATGGTTTCCAGTACTAAAATTCAGCACTTAGAAGGTTGGATGTGTTTCTCCAGCCAACTTTGTTGTTCCTGGTAACATCCCTGTTTATTAAATGCCTGTTCCTGCCTTGCCATCATGTGCACAGTGCAACTCCATGTCTTTAATCTGACACACACTCATAAAACCTGGGCTGGTGTTCAAATCCAACTCTACATCATAAGCTGAACCATCAAGAGCAAAATGCCAGTCATAAAACTTGTGGAGTTCCAGCTTCTGGGAGGCTGCAACATTCAATGTTCCAACTGCTTGTTGAGGTCAGGATTGAGAAATGAGCCAATGAGGATTTTTATCAAATGCACCACTAGTTCTCTGGAACGAATTTGTCCTCTTTACTCACAAAGGGCAAAGCCTTGCTGTAGAAGCATTTTTACTCCTCATGTGGCCTCCTGTTTTCTGCTTCTTATCTGGGGATACCAATTTCATATCCTGGTTCTGACCTCCAGCATTGTAAAAGGTGTCCTGAACTTCAGAACAGGCTTCCCAGGGAATGGTCACAGCCCCAAGGCTGCCAGAGCTCCAGGAACATTTGGACAATGCTCTCAGGCACAGGGTGGGATTATTGGGGTGTCCTGGGCAGGACCAGGAGTTGGACTGGATGGTCCCTGTGGGTCTCTTCCAACTCAGGATATTCCATGATTCTATATTTTTGTATCCTGCCCAAACACCAAGCATTTGCAGTGAGATGTTCTGTTGAGCTGATTACACTCAAACTTCTACAGCTCCTCCAGAAAATTATTCTGAAGTCAGGTTACTACCAATGGTAGTTCTGGGGGGAAACACCAAGCAGGAGGAAGGCTTCTGTGGATGAAGTCTAGGCACACCGTAAGAATTAATAATCTCTGTAAACAACAAAAATACTCAGTGCCCACTTAGAGCAGAGCAGCAGGAGAGCATCTAGAGAATAAACACATTACTTCCAGACCTAGCCAGACTCCTATACATAGTTCAGTTAGGACTTGTTTAATTATAGGAGTGTGGAAAACTGTTGCCAACAGTATTAGATTGCCAAGTATTTTCCTTTGTGAAGGTATTCATTCATTGGTTGAGGAACAGAGCTCTGGAATAGTACATTCCTTCCTCCATGAGGCAGAGCCATTTGGGCAGCACCAGTGTGACTGAAGGATAAACAATGAGCTGCATTTGCAGAGCATTGAGCAAAGGAAGTTTACTGACAGCACTGGTGAAACAGCACCATCCCAGAGTTAAAAGGTGTTCACTACTCCAGAGCATCCTGAAGGTCTGCCCTCCTGCTGAGGGAACCTGCTGCCTGCAGGAGGCCAGGTGGGGATTCACTCTGGATGTCCTGGGCAGAAATCATGCCCTGTGCAGCAGGGAGGCTGCCATGGGGAGACATGGTCAGTACTAACACCTCTGGAAGCAAATCATCTCCTTCCTGGCCCATGACCTTCCTCCAGCTCCTGTAATTACCTAAAAGCACTTTAAAATCAATTTTTACAAAGATATTTCATTTGATATGGAAAAAAAAGGTAAATGGGAACTTAAAAAAAAATTCTCCTCTATTAAAAGTTTCTGGAGAAAGCAAAACAGTTGTATTCAAGAGCCCCTGGATGTAATAAATTAAATCTCTGGTTTTGTTGAAAGTTCTTACTGGAAAATGAAAGGTTACTCTTTGTGAGGTACCCCACAAATCAGGTGTTTCAAGGGAGAACAGAAGCAATGGGATATGCAGTATCACTGCAACATTCACCTCTGCTGTAAGGTTACAGGGAGGGAGAACCTGCCCCCTGAATTAAGAGTGCCTTAATTATGTGTATGTGAGGTTCTGCTGGCTGCCAGGCTCAGCATGATTTGTGGCTTTGAGCTGTGAGGAAAAGCTGCTTCCTTGCAGGGCCATGTGCAGAGGCACACAGGAGCCTGCTGTGACAAGCCTCTCCTCTTCCTCAGCCAGGAGATGATCACAGGGAGCAATCACACAGCTCTGCACACACACAGGCACTGACATGTGGGGGTGTTGTTTGGGTAGATTTTAGAAGAAGCCAAACAGACTGGACTGCAAGACACTACAGCATCAGAGCACTCAGATAATGCATGGACTGGGTGATAAACTGGTAGTGAGGGTAAAAGTGCATTTATTCACTGAAAGCTCCTCCCCAAAGAAACAAAACACAGCATGGTTTCCACAAATCCCCTGGGGAGAAGCTCGTGTCCCCAGAGACAACAATACAGACATACAGGCAATGAAACAAATCATCACTTTTTAATGATTCTCTTGGTATCCCATCCCTCACCTCTGCTCCATGACAGAGGTTTTCCTTCACCCAGATTTGAGTCCTTCCAAGCTTTGTTAGTTCTGTTTCCTTGCCTGGCAATATACCATCTATGTTATATACATATATAGTGCCTCTTGCTTTCTTTGGGATTCATAAAGGAAAACCAACAAACTTTAAATTGCAATTAATTTATCACTAGACGTATTATCTTCAGATCGCTTCACCATTGCCTCAGTAGAATTTGGCAGCCCATCTCTGACAAGGGCAAGGCTAACACAAGCACATCAATCTCCTTTTTTTTGCCCTGTAGGTCTGGAAATACCAACTACTCCCAGGCAGCTGGTGAGAAAGGATTTGCTGTGTTGAGTCAGAACCTGCAAGCCCAGGCATTGACCAAGAATGTTATAAATGTGTGCCATTTACTGAGTTATGTGTGTTTGTCTGAGGCTAGGGAGGGGTACAGCTGCTTACCTGGGACTGGGGCTGTTGGGATAGTCCAGACTTTGGCCAAGGCAGCTTCAGCACACAAACCACTCAAGGATCCTGTGAGATCCAGGAAGAGCAGTATTTAGCACCAGGCAGCACTGAGTTTCATATCTGGTCACTTCTTAAAACCCACCCCTACTGGAGATACTGAATTTTTATTATAAGGCTTCCCCCAGGAAAGAAACCAAAACACATGAGATCTGGGAAATTGTAACAGAGGGTGCAGTCAGCGCATCCCAGGGCTGAGAGGATGCTGGGCTGAGTAATCTGTATATAAAGAAAAGAGAAAAGGTCATGTTGAGGGAAGATTTGCATGAAGGAAAATGGTTTACAAGCAGTAGAAATAAATAATCCTTGCAAACCACTGGTGGTGACATAAACCAGCTGGGATGAGCAGACAATGGGGAAAAAAAGCAGATTTTCCTATAGAGACACAAGAAACCATAACCCCCCTCCCTGCCATCCCATCCCAGCCCTGTGATTTACACACAGAAAAAAATAAAAGTTCTGCTGGGTTATGTCAGTTTACAGTAAAGGCCACATCTTTCCTACACTGAAGAAAAAGGTTTGTTTCAAAGCCTTTAAGCCTTACGTTGGGGTAAACTTTCCATAGAGCAAGTCATTCCAATCATATTTGGGATAAATTTGGTTTAAAAGAGGACAAGTTTGACCTGGGGAGAGTATCAGTCTAATGGACTGCTTCAGATGTCCTCTGGCTCAGGAAAACCATGTCCAACAGTTCATTGCTTAATGAAATGTCATCAGGTGGCCTCAAACAGATAAACTTCCTAAGATAACAAAAAAGCCTGGGATATTCCTTCATCTCGTGTCTTTCTTAGATTTGGGAGAGCAGAGTTGAAAACATACAGAAAAGTGCTCCCTTTGCCCTTGAGAAAACCTGACACTGCTGGGTCTGAAGGTAGGAAAAACAATGCCATCCATGTTCACTCGGTATTTTGGGATTTCCCAGGCAGAACTGCACCATCCCTGCTGTGCCCAGGCAAAAATGTGTCATCAATTCATCTGTAGAAGCAGTCCCCTGGATGCTACCCAGACATGGAAAACACACCCAAAACTACTCCCAGATAGCCTCAAGAATGTCTGAGATGCCTCTCCAAGGTATTTAAGGGTATAATTAGGCAGACCTTTTAGAAATTAAAGGTGATGAAGTTGTAATGAATTAAATTTTCTTTTTAGTGAGGTCTACAGAATGCAACAGATGAGGCACAGAAAGAGTTGGGGAAGGAAAAACATCCTGAGAAAGTCCAGTTGTCCTGGAGAAAGAATAAATACAAATGAACAGCAGAACATTCACTCCAAATTTTCTTACAAAAAACATTCTTTCTTACATCTTCTTATAAAATTTGCTGTTGCTATTTGCTACACAGCAAAATGTTTTATTTATGCTCTATATTTCCTAAAGGAAAATATTGGGAATTGCACTGGATCTCATTGGAAGGAATGATGTAATTGGATACATGAAGGATCACTGTTCCCATTGCTTTTACCTATGACTAAACTATTTAATCATGCCCATTACATCGCCTGTGCTGATGATGAGCCCGCTGTGAAATGCAGATTTTAAAACAATTCCTGCCAACAACTTCTCAACCTTCACTATTTCTTTTTTTCCAGCCATGGAACTGTGTCAGACAGGCTCAAAACACAGATTTATTAATCTGTGCTAGAAAAAATGTGGTCACATCCAAATCTGAGTGTGTACTGCCAGAGTTATAAAGGCATGACTGCAAGGTGGCACACAAATCAGATCGCTGCATGTGAAGCCCCTGCTTTCAGCAGACCAGTAAATAGGTCAGCAGCAGTAAACAGGTCAGGAATTCAGGATTTGAGGGGAAAATGAGATTATATAGCAAAGGAATAAAGCTTATCTCCATGGAACAGCCATTGCAAGAAACACAAGGTTTGGATTTTTCTGGTTCCACATGCAAGATCACCTTCACAGTGGGGTGAGGAACGGGAAAAAGAAGCTGTTTGAGGGTTTCTGTGAGTATCTCTCACATCACAATGTGTATGATGGCATTATCCCTTCATGTGACTAAATCTCTTTTCTCACTTGAAACAGAAACTTTGGCCAGGATCTGGGTGCCATCTGGGCACACAGCTCCCCCAGCACATCCCAGCTGTCCAAAGAGGAACAAAGCCACTGCCTTCAGGTCTCCTGGGACTGTTGGGACAATGACACCAAGCTCCACATGTGCAATCCCCCAAGAAAAAATCACATGAAAACCAGAGTATACAAAACTGAGGGCTGCTGGACTTGACCTCCAAGAGTACAAGAGTTCCTCAGAGGTTTTTCATATCTGAAAATTCTCCAAATTTGGCATGCCTTAAAAAGGTTCTTGACTGATATTAAAAATTAGCAACATGACTAATCAGGAAAGTAGCCTATGGTAATGACCACCTCTGGGAACTGCTTTTAATTCTTAACTGCTTTTATTTATTCAAAAGCAGGTGCTACACTTTAGCATCTCAGGGCTAACCTCATACATTTCCCATTTGTTTCATAAATACACAAACCTGTTCCCTGAGACAAGACACAAACCCCCAAATGGCTCCTTCAAGCAGCTGTAGAAGAGTAAGATTCCCTCCTTCTTTTGAGGCTGAGCCCTGTATCTGCCTCAGCTGCTCAATGTCAAATGCCTGCTCCAGATCCTACTCCAGCTCCATTCCATTCTCCAAACACGCATAAACAACTCAACTTCTTTCTTATTTTGAGGAGCAGACACCACAACTGGGCAGGTCTTTGTGTCACTGGAGCTGAGAATGCTGATGGGACATTGAACACATCCTCGTGTGCAACATGCTTAGGGTATCACAGTTGATATCACAGGAGCTGATAGGACAAAGACTTGTGGGCTGAGACCCTTTAATCAGAAAAACAAATCACAACAGCTCATACAGGTGATGAAAAGGCCAACGTGGCTCACAAGCAGCGGCCCCATGAGTCGCCAGTCCCAGAGCAGCAGCTCCAAGTTGCACTGCTGCAGCTGGGCAGACATGGTGTCAGCTCTGGGCTCACCCTGGCATCTGGGGCATCTGCTGTCCCACCTGTGTCCCCTGCCAGCAGCTGCTGTCCCCAGCCTGCTCCCTGCTGCTGGGGGTCAGGAGCAGGACAGGCCTCAGCACTCGCTGCTCAGCCATGGTTCTACACAGCGCTGCCACTCACGTTGATTTGGTCACAAATACAAAATTCAGTGCCACGAGAAGTTCATCCCATCCCCTCCAAACCAGCCACTACTGCAACACCATCACTAAGGATGGTACTGGAGGAGGCCACAGATTGCTGCTTGCTATGGCACAGTGGCCCCAGTGACATCATCACCCCAACCTAAGCCATAAAGCGTGGCTGTGCATCAACACAACCCTCAGAGTTGAGGAGAGGATCGCGGAGAAGGAGCTTGCCTGAGGCTGCTCAGGCACCAGGGTAAGTCAGAGGCTTCTGGCGCCTCTCACACAGCTCACACGCATCTCTCTCTTCACTCAGCCCTGCTGCACAAGTGCCAGGAGGAGAAATGCCAGAAATGCTGGGCAAGAGACGCTCCAGGCACTCGCCATCAACCTCTTCTGGCTCCAACATGGCACAGCCAGAAACTGTCCCCAAGGAGAAAGGTGACAGCAGAAATCTCCCTCCCCACGCCTCCTCATCACTGGCACAGGGGGCTCCAGCGTAGGCAGTGAGGAGGAAAGAACAAGCCCAGGGCAAGGCAGGAGCTCCCCAACAGGGCTGGGCTCTGGGCACTTGCTGGGGCACCTGTGCCTGACCTGCCCTGCCCTTCAGCCAGCACAGCACAGCACAGACCCAGCAGGGCCCTGGTGCTGGTCCTGCACGGACACCTGCCCAGCCCCACAGACGTGCTCATGCCTGGGGCACTTGCTCTATCTCTCCAGCGTGCATGCTGTGCCACCAGATACAGGCAGACACCGACATCTGTGGCAACATGAGAGTGAAGGCCAAGCTCTGTGTCCACACCTACTGCCAGGTGACTTCTCTTGTGGCTCCCTCCAGCTTTCTGCCCAGCATGGCCCTGCCTTCCTGACCCAACGAGCTCCTGCCCTTCCCTGCTTTGCAGATCCTCGCCACTGGGCTTTACCCACAAGAGGACACTGGACACTTCCTCGCCGAGGACACCAGGCACATCATCAGAGAAGCAGCCAAGAAGGTGAGGAGCACCTGGCAGGAGCAGGGAGCTTTGCACCAGGACAGGCTTCAGCAGCTCCTCCTGCTCCCTAGCAAAGAAGGCCCAGACCCAGCACACACAGAAACCTCGTGCACAAACAGCTCTGGGGGACCTGAGCTGGCACTGCCCACATCCCACTCCCTGTCTGGAGATGCAGACCAGTCACAAAGCCCCAGTCCTGACACTCAGGGGGATGCTGTGCTCTTTCCAGAGCTGCTTCATATGCTGCAAGATGGGGGCCACCATCACGTGCTGCAAGATGAGCTGCCACCGCACCTTCCACCTGCCCTGCGCCCCACACGGCCAATGTGTCACCCAGTACTTCGGGGCCTACAGGTAAAGGCTGGGCTGCCCATCCTCACCTTGGAGCCCCCATGTTCATCTCCAAGCCCTTTCCACAAGCAGTGGCCACTCAAGGGAGGAATCCATGGGGACAGCTGCCAGCAACCTCACAGACAGGGGCAGAACCCACAAAGGAGCTGGGGCTCCCTCACAGCTCGTGTACCCACATGGCCATCACAGCCCAAGGACTCTGCACTTCCCCCCGTCCCTCGCCCATCTCCACCTTCCTCACAGGTCCTTCTGCTGGGAGCATCGCCCACAGCAGGCACTGCAGCCACGTCCGAGCCAGGACAACACCTGCAGCATCTGCCTGGACACTGTGGAAGACAAAATCACCTACAAAACCATGGGGTGCCCCGCGTGCCAAGACGCCCGCTTCCACCGGCACTGCATCCAGAGACTGGCCCTGCACTCTGGCATTGCCTTCCAATGCCCGCGCTGCCTCAACCAAGAGCCCTTCATGATGGAAATGCTCACCATGGGGATCCGGCTCTCCAAGAGGTTGGCTTCTCTCCTCGCACCTCACAAGGAGTCAGGCACAAGCTCAGTGCCAGCCTAGGGACTGTCCTGGCAGGCCTGGCCACCTGCTGGCCTGTGTCTCTTGTCCTCAGCTCCAGCAAGGAGCTGCAAACGGGACAGGCAGAGGAGCCGAGACTGCCAGGATCTGCCTCATGCTGGCTCAGCTGGGCTCAACTCTTTCCCCTCCTTCTCTGGCAGACCTCCATCATGGCAGAGTGACCCAGAGCTCGGACCCTCACATCAGAGGCACGGCCGCTGCGATGCCGCAACGTGCCTGTGTCCGGGAGGCAGGGAGCACGCGGAGGCAGACGGGTACGCTGCCAAAGCAGCAAGGCAGGCATCTGGATGAGACCTGTCTCCCCACAGGCTCAGGGATGAAGATCTAAGAACAAGGGCTCTGCCATGGCCATCCCTTGATCTGGCACTTTGTCCTCCCAACCAGTATCTCCTTTGCTCCTCCAGACCCTGGCAACTGTGGCTGTGCAGCTCCTGCGCTGCTGAGGGCACCCACCGACAATGCCCCTCTTTGGGCAGCAGCAAGTACACCTGGGAGTGCAACACCTGTGCTGGCACCGACACTGGTAGGCACCAAAGCATTCGGTGCCATGACATGGGGACAGGGGCCAGGCTGCTCCTGGCAGCAGGGCCTTCAGCACACAGCTTGGCTCCAGGAGGGCTCTGCCTCCCAGTGGCCTCTCCTGCCTGCAGCCTGGGGCCCTCCTGACCATCCTCCTGCTGCCCCTCTCTGCAGGCTCCACTGACAAACCAGAGATTGTGAGCCCCAAAACTTCCATGCAAGTGCTGTCAACACTTTCACAGGGCACACTGCTCCTCAAGAACAGCTGCTCCATCAGCCCTCGGCACGCCTTGAAGTGGCGCTACCCTGAGGAAGAAACACCATCACAGACAACATACAGCCCTCCTGCAGAACGCCGCAGGATCGAGCACAGGCCAGCCCACAGTGCCGACACCAGCAAGCCCAGCACTTCCAGCCAGGCAGCATCACAGCTGGCCCAGGGCAATAGTCCCATCAACACCAGCAGCTCTTCCTCCTGCCCTCGGCAGGCCAAAAAACGGGGCTACCCAGAGCAGGACAAAGACTCAGGGATATTGGACGGCCCACCCGCGAAACGCCGCAGGATCGACAATGGGCCGGCTCAGAGCGCTGATGAGAGCAGCCCCAGCACTTCCACACAGGCACTGTCGGGGCTGTCTGAGGCCACTTTGGTGGCCAACACTCAAGCTGCACAGCTACCACGTCCATACAGGCCTCCATGGATCTTCCACGCATCCACGACGGACAACCGCTCCCAGCCCGGCCCAATTCGCATGAGACACGTCTGGCGGCAACAACGGCGGGCAAGAAAGCCCTACAGCCGGCCATGAGAGCAATAGCAGGACACACTGCCAGCCAGCCCACAGCCCCCATCACCCCTACCCATGGAAGATACAGATAGACAGATAGATAGACACTTGTAATGATGCTCTGAATGCAACAGCTGCACAGGAACACCCACCCCACTTAGCTTTAATCTTGTTTTCATTTCTGTGCTTTTCCAAGGTTAACTTCAGGGCTGGGAGCTCCAACTCAAGCTCTTCAGCAGACACTGCACTGCATGCAAATACCAGTCCCTTCCTTACACTACCTTTAGCCTTGATGTGAAGTAACTGCTCCTGTAGATGAGAGGGACAAATGAAGGACTGCATCAACAAGGCCATGGCTGTGTTTGTACAGCAACTGCCTGGCATTTATTGCAGCCCAGGCTATACAAAATGTCCCAATTACATGGCTCTGGTCCATGCACACAGAGACCCTCCCCTAGGAACAGTCAGCCTGGTGCAGGATTTTCCTGTAACAGCCTCATTTTCCCTGTCCTTTTTAACTCTTCCCTTATAATATTCTGCTATGTAGAAGTCTGCAACCTTTCACGTGCATTGTGCATCGCTTACTCAGGGATTACTTGATGACTGCACTGTTTAGAGGCCCGAGGAGGAATTATGGTCCTGTCATGCCAGGCACAGGGCCTCCCCAGAGGAAGGGACACTCACTGATGTCTCGAGAATTTCTAGTCCATCAAATGTGGTGGCAGAAGGAACACAGGTGGATTATCCTTATTCTGTAGAAGGGGAAGGTGCTAGGCTCAGCAGCAGGGCAGTGGCATCCATCCTGCATGGAGTTGGGTGACTGTCTGCAGGTCACTGCAGCTCCTCACCAGATCCCCAGGGGTGACCTGGGACTGTTCACCACTCTTTTCCCTCACCAGAGCAGCTGAAGAAGCACAAACTGCCCAGAGGAACTGAGCACTGACTGGTGAACACTGTCCCACTCCTTAGGCCAGACTGAGCAGCCAAAACTCAGTATTGAGATTTTTTTTTTGTTTTTTAAGACAAAGTGGGAACAAGTGCTCCTCCAGTGTCTTCCTGTCCCTGCAAATGACATAATCCCAAATAAAGGATGCCTCTCAAACCAGCTGCTCCAACAAGGCTTCTCACACACACACAAGGGAATGTACAGTTACACATCTATAATGCAATACAACTAGGAATTTTCTACTGAATCTTTAGTCCTGACCAAAGTTTGTGTATTTAACTACTGAAATACAGTATGCAAAAGTGGGTTGTTTTTTTTTTTCCCTCCATCTCCACAGTTGCTGCTGTTGACATCTGTGATGACAGAGCTGGCCAGTCCCTGTGGGACTCACTTTATCCTGATCATTCAAAAACAAGAGGTTTTATCCTCAGAGAAGGCAGTAGCTGCCACAGCACTAGTGGCAGAAGTTGTGGAGCACAGGATAATCACTGAAGCTCTCCAATTTGTGACTTCCTCAGCTTTCCTGCCTCCATCAGAGTGGAAAGCAATGTTTCTGTTCTACTAACACATTATTCAGAAATGCTTTCGGAAGACCAAGTAATTCATACTTAATGAAGGCTAAAAGATGAAAGAAAAACTATTAAGGAATACTGGAAAATACATGTTCTTGTCCCAACACAGATGCATGTTGGGAAGCACTCCTGGCTATCTTCTCCCTCAGTGGTCTTAGGATGATTTCTGAAGGAAAATGACTTGAAAACTCCCACCACATCCAAGTGAGCCCAAGCTCCTTCAGCACAGCCCTAATGGCCAAATACTTCATTGACCAGGCACTGGCCATCTTGCCAACAAGAGCCAGATGAAATGTACACCACTGTCATTCCTCCCAGGACAGCCAATTCGAGCCATGGTTTTATTCCTTACACAAAACCAGTCTGTAGCATAGCTCATCTGAGGCAGGGCAGCCTGGAAATACCCATGGCAGACAGGGGAACTGAGTGTTTAGGGGGTAATTACTCCCCTTTCTCATTTCACAGCTCTTCCAAATGACTGTATTCGTTTGAGGATTAGGTCTCCCATGTGTCAGACCCGGGGAAGGTCTGGGAGTTCATCCAAGGTCCAGGCCTTTGTTTGGTTTGCACATTGTGCCAAGGGTCAATACTCTCGAGGGGCTTTCTCTGCCGCCTAAATCATCCCAGACTACTAGGATTTTATACAGCAATGAGTAGGAGTTGCTTTCTACCCATATTTGTTTGGACTAGTGCCGATAACAGCCTGGGGATTTTCCAGACAGCACAATCTCTGTTCGGATTTCTCCAAGCAAGCCTGAGCAGAGGGACAGAAAGCTTCGAGGGAAACAATAAGTGAAGAGGATTCCTGATGGTCACCTCTTATCTGCACACATTCAGCATGCTGGGCTGCCTCAAGGATGAAATGAAAAGCACAACAACTTTAACTGGAAATTAAAAACAAAGGAGCATTCCAACCCTAAGACAGCTGCTCTTCCTTGGGCAACCCGACTACAAGTGCCCCAATAACTCCCCTGTGTTTGACAGGCAAAGCAGTAAGGTTGGATTGGTGATCTTAGAGGTCTTTTACAACCTTAATGATTCCATGAAATCTCACCCTCTTCAAGCATTTGGTGACTCTCCAGACCCCTTTCAAGTGATGCTCAACACAGAAGCTTCATGAGCTTCCCACCAGGGTACAAGGGATTTTTAATACAGTATCATTTTTTTCTTTGTCCGCTTTTTCTGCTGAGGGAATATTCAGCAAAACACCTCTTTTCACTGCACAAATAGAGCAGCTCCAACTGCTTAAGCCTCACACTTGGGATGGAAACACTACAGGGAGGCCCAGGGAAAGCAGTTTCCAAATTAAATTTCGTCATTCCCTACTTAAAATCTCCACCTTCTCATTTGCTCTACTTCAGTGAAGTTTTTCCCCCTCTCAGCTGTCCCTATGTCCGTATCAGTCAGAATTGCTGGGTATTTGTCACATTGGAGGTACAGGAATTCTTCCAACAATCCCCTTCACTCAAGATTAGCCACAGGAGTGCACAGCACAAGTTATGTACTGAGATAGTGCCCAGAGCTGAGACTGTGTCACACCTGGGTGTCAGTAAAGCCCAAAAGCAAGCCCCCAGGAGTTCCCAAACCCCAAAAACTTCCCAGCCAGCAGTAAGCTCTCAGTTTAAAGCTGAGCTTCTGGCTCCACCTGCTGCTGAAAGGGTGAAAAAGATGAAGCAGCTGCAGACAAAACAAAACAAAATTAAGAAGAACAAAGAAATAACTAAGGCTTGCTTTTCTACTTAACTCATCCCCTGAACATTGTTGTTAGAAGACAAACAAAACAAAGATTGTTTCATCATGGAAAATTCTAACAGGTTCAAGATGTGCACCCAGTCATGACCACCAGGCACTTGGGTCCTATTAAAAATTACCAAAATAAATGATTTAACTTTAGAAAATACTGTCTGATGACACAAATTCATGGGTTTTGCTGCTGAAAAGAACCCAGGTCAAGGACAATGTCATATCCATGATTCCTAAGATTGCCAGCAGGAAGGAGGAAAAAAAGGAAATCCTGCATTGTATGTTTTCCCATCTCTCTCTCCCTGTTCACTGTGTGGTTCTTGCCTCTCAGTGTTCCACATGGTCCCCTTAAATCTTGGTTTACATTTACCCACTAACAGTGTCATTTTTTCTTTTTATGCCAGTATATATATTTAACGATTTCATGCCAAAACCCACGCGCTTTTCCCTTGCCAAAGTGCACAGGTGCCAGCACAATTGGGCATTATTTCCACAAACAAAGCTCCCAGTGAAGCCAAGGGCTGCCCTGGGTGCCCCAGGAATGCTGGTTTGGCTCTGGGGTGCTTGGATTACCTCTGTGTGTTTGCACAGCACTGAAGGCAGGGTCACTATTCATTTAGAAAAGCATTTCATATTCCTGATTTAAAGAAACATCACAAGCTACTTCACAAAAATATGTGCAAATGATATGATGGAGACAGATTAAGCCTTTACAGCCAAATTCTTAAAGCAACATTTTGCAGATACATATTTGTGCCTTTAAAAAGTTTTACTGCTGTACAGCTCTTGCTAAAGAAAACTAAGCCCTCTGGATAGGCAATACAGAGCTCTTTCAAATACCATTTTAAAAATAAATTTCGATTACAGAAGAAAAATGGAAAGCCATTTCCACACTGGCATCTTTACCTAATGCAAACTTAAATATACTAGGAAGGCTCAGAAAGAGCATTCTCTGAGATGGCACTTCTCATTTTTTCACTGTCTACAAAGTTATGACGCAAAAACTGAATGCATTTCATGAAATATGGATTTTCTTTGCACATTTCAGCATGCGTATTATACTAATTTGTAAATTATTTTCAGTTGGGCCTCCGTCAAATCAAAACTTGCTCAGCACCAGCCTCTGGCAGAGCTACCTCCACTTGAGCAATCAGTGGAACAAGTACAAACCCCAGAGCACTGGATTTCTGGCACTCGGTGGATAAGGGCACTTTAGTTGTCTACATATTTTTGGGAATAAAAGCCCTGAAGAAATTTTCTAAGGCTAATTAAGATCCCAGACAACAAAAGCACAGACAGGTTTTACAAGCACATTAGTTATACAAGCAGCAGTGCTTGAATTTGAGAGGTTTAAGCGTGTCACTGACAACTGGCCAAATCCCACTCTAGGACTGCCAGAAGACACAAAAACCACTTTCCATGATAAAGCAAACCCCCAAAACAGACACACCATTCCAAAGGCAGATCAGCTTTCTGGTAGCCTATCATTTTGTCAATTTGCACAGAAGAAGGAGAGGAGCTTTGACATTCCCTTTGTCCATCCAGCTCCACCTTCTGACTCACTAACAGCTGCCAACACAGTTTTTAGGTTTTCATTGTTTCTGAAGTGGAGGTTAGCTGGTGACAGGCTTTGTGTCTCTGAAGAGATGTCCTGTATCTGTCTTCACTTCTGAAACAATACATAAAATTTTGTACTTGTTCTGCCATTGAACTGTAATAAACAAAACCATCAAAACCCTCTGTCTGCTCTAGCTCTGATTCCAGACACACACCCTGGTCCTTGCTTATTTAAAAGGGTCAGAGAGCTTTTAGGTTAAACCAGAAAACTCAATTACCCCATCATTAAATAAGGGTAATTTAGCATGACTCGTCTTGGGAAAGGCTACACATACTCTGCTTTTCGTAAGCTTGCAAAAAAAAATTGGACTCATGAAGCAATTAAAACATGAGTTGAAAGTTCAGAGCACATAGTGGTGTGCTAAAGAAAAAATTCTCAAGTTCTGAAAAGTCTTGGCCTATTAAAACTGCAACCAGAAAGTGGGTTGGGTAAGATTTGAGCTGAAATTGATCATCAGCAGACAGAGAAATATTCTCAGAGAGTGCAAATGAATGAAGCACATCACAGAACCTTACATACAATTCTTGTTTTTTACACAAATAAAAAAACGGGGAGAACAGCTTCAAAACTGCACTTCAAAACAGTTTCAACAACAAATAAAATCCTCCACAATACTGGGTAGGAACTACAGCACAGCACCCAAATCATGTGAACATTACTGGCTCTTCCCAGCATTAGTGAGGGCATGGGGGAGCAGGGAATTGCAGAATAACAAGGCTCTAGAAAACAGCACCTCTCGAGGAAAAAAAAAAAAAAAAAGGTAATTTTAACCAGAAAATGAGTAAGAACAAGAACAACCACAAACTTTAGGTACGTATATGGCTGTTGAACAGAAGGAAAATAATGCTCTGTGGGCTGAAGGGCACAATGGCAGCAGGACACACACGTGGCAGGACATTTGGTGACAGCAAGGACAAGAAAGCACTAAAACACAGACTGCAATCTCCTGCCCTACAGCCCCTTTTGGCAATCAGGGGCAGAGCTGGGAGAGGGGAACAGACCTGAGTATGTCCTTGACCCTTGCCAGCCTTAAAACGCTAATAAAAATAAACTTTTGTGCTGCCAAGGCTTTTGGAGGTTTACCTCTGAAAGGTACCCAGCAAGTGCTGTGGTTTCTCTCAGTATTTCCCTCCTTGCCCATCAGGTTCCATAAGCCCAGCTTTCACACACATCAAACGTCCTCGGCAACACCGCCCTGCATTGTCTTATTCCTAATGTGCAGAAAACCACCCTGCCATAGGGCAGTGTCCACAAAGGAGACAGGGAAGCAGAAATCAATTCTATTTGAATACACAGAGAGCAGTCTGTACCGGCTGTCCGTGAGGTTTCGGGAAGGTTCCTGAGTCGCAGCCTCCTTCTATCCTAAATTCCCAGCCCAGTGCCGTCCTGCTGCCCGCGTTGGCTGCGGTGCTGGGCGGGCACAGCCCTGCCGAGCCGCCCAACATTCCCCGTTCCCCACCCCTGCCGTGTCCGGGTACCGGGGCTGTTCCTGGAGCCTGCTCCCCCACACCCTGCCTGCTTCCTCCGGGTTATCCCGGCCTCTGGAAGTCAGGCTTCATGCAGCTCAGATGATGCTGAGCTCTTTATAAATACACAGAGAGTTAGGCTCAATTTGTTGATATCTTTGTGTCTCCTACTAGCCCAATTCTGCCAGCAAACAGTGCCCTGCATCTGCTGCCAAAGATGAGTTCATAAAGCACCAAAAGGTTGTGCCTTGGGTGCTAAATTGCAAAATACATTTCAGAGTCATGACTGCTGAATGAATACACAGTTGTGTGCCGTGCCCAGTTTCTTAAGTCCAGAGGCAGTTATCATCTAGGAGCTATTGAAACCCCTTTATTTCTAGTTGAAGTTAGGATTTTTTGTGAAAAGCCTAAAATTTTAAGGCTGAGAATAAGCAATGATCTCTACTTTGAGTATTACACATCATCCCAATTCGTTCTGCCCCTCTACTCCACTCTGCTGAGATCCCAGCTGGAGTTCTGCATCCAGCCTTGGGGTCCCCAGCAGGGGAAGGACAAGAACCTGCTGGAACAAGTTCAGAGGAGGCCAGCAAGTTGATCAGATCATTTCTGCTATCCTAAGGATAACAATCCCACTGCCACATTGCAACAAGGAGGCTTTTCCATTCATTTTCCAAATGGAACTCAGTCTTTCCTCACCCACAGCTGACACATCTTTCTGTCTCACCCACAGCAAGGAAGGGAAAATGTTCTGGCACCCCAACCACCACACTGCCATGAACTTAGGTGCCTTCCAAATCCCAAAGGATTATTTACCACTTCACAGTATGAGCATGTGACTGTATTTAACCCCTATGCTCAGCAAAGGGAACATTTTGCACTGTATGATTAATCAGAGTTTAGTTCAGCTAAAACCAGCTAAAAAAAAAATTAAAAACTTCAAGTTTCTATGAGGTTTGCTCTTTTTGAAGACTCAGTATTTTCATTGCACATCAACGTATTTTTTTAATGCAAAACGTGTTTTAATATAAACATTCAGATGATTGAAAGTTTTGTAACAGCAAAAACAGATCTAAATGTTCAGATCTATTTTACAAGATTACAAAGCCAAACACTGAGACCAGGCTTGAAAACAGCATCTCTTGTCATACAATCAAAATATTGTACACACAGAACACAGCTCGATGCTTCTCGAGTTCACCAGCATAACACCCAGTTTGTCAAACCTTCAGCATTAGAATTTTTTTTTCCAAGCTGCACATGAAAAATACAAATTCACCCACAATGATAAGTGCTTCCATCCTACAGACATCTTGCTGATAGGCAAAAATTGCCAAATGCCATGTTTTGGAGAGTGATATGAGAGTGCAAAGCAATCTAAAATATATATATAAATCACACTTTAAACTTTGGCCAAGACTTATAACAATTAAGCAGATTTTTATAGGTATCTCCCCTCAAATATTCCAACTTAACTGTTCAGTACATACAGAACTTTATTTCCAAGTATTCCAAGACTGGAAGGTCTTCAAAATCATTCTGTATTTTCTACAGAGCCATTATAATTTAAAGATACAGCTATGTTTATATAGTCAAGTCCTCTTAGATAAAAGGAATGAGAGATGCTTGCTTCAAGAGCAGGCCTTCATCACACAGAACCCAACCCTTGGCCCAGGCAGCAGGCAGACTGTGAGAGCCATGTTTTCAGAAGGACAGGATGGTCTTGTGGATGATTTCGATGGACTCCCTGATTTCATCCTCCTTGATGACGAGGGGCGGGGCCAGCCGGATGATGTCGCCGTGCGTGGGCTTGGCCAGGAGCCCGTTGTCGCGGAGCCGCAGACACACCTTCCAGGCATCGTAGTCTGCAGAGGGAGGGAGGGAGGGAGAACATCAGCAGGACACTGAGGGCATTCCCAGCACAGCAGGAGAGGTGTCACAGCTGCAGCACGGGGTGCTGTTTGCCCGCTGGCACAGGGATGATGCAGGGTGCTCACAAAGGGAGAAGTCACTCAGAGCAGCTCTCTGGAACCTGCACAGTGCCACTGCTCCAGAGCTGGCCTTTGCCTCAGCACACAGAGTTCTGCTCCTTCAAAGCTCAGTGCCTGTCTGGCACTCAGACTTTAAATTAATTTTAAAAGGGGAATCATGTGACAAGGAGGTAAGGGAACATGTGGACAGGACTTCAGATGAGGCTATGTTTATATAACCTGGACTTCAGGACATCATCGTGAAAATGACACCACCTTCCTGCAGCACTTTATCCCTTGATATTCAGATTTCTGATGTAATTCAAGGTGTTACTCCCTAGAAACTTGTTCTCCATCATTAATTCTTTTCTTCTTTGTACCCTCCTGTATTCTTTCGAAATTAACTAATCCCAGCCAACGCTCCCATAATGTGGCAGGAAGTGATGTTCCAGTTTTTTTCCAAAGAAGAGAGATAAATATTTTTGCTGGGAACCAGATTCACCATCAGGTTTAAGCATTATCAAATCATAAAAGGGTTCAAATAATTTAAAAACAATCGTTCAGCCTTTCTTAGTTAAAAAACCCTATTTTTAATGGCACACAGTAACTTAAATCAATTTTCAGTGGGTACTACAGAGCTATAGCCATGCTCTGAACACAAACATCATATCTACATGCATCCCCTACCTACAATTCAAGTTAAAAAATACTTCTCCATGCTGTGCTTGTGCAGTTGGTTTTATTTTCTCACCTTTGGTTTCCCGAATTACAATGGCATTTAAGAGCCCTTTTCCTCTCACAGCAGTTACAATATTAGATGGAGTCTTCATGAGCTCACTTCTTAGCAGATTACCCATGATTTCTGCATTTTTTGCCAGATTTTCCTCTTCAATTACCTAAAGAGAAGGCAGATCTACAATCAGTTGAAGCATTTGTTTTCTGTACCATGGGGAAGGATGGATAATGACACTGAACCTGCTGAGACACAAAAGCTGTTGCAGCCACAGTGTCCCTGCACCTTCTAAGTCCCAGCAGGTTGGTATTGAGCCTTTACTCATCCATGTCTACAACAAACAATAATGTCTTTGAGATTTTATTCTAAATTAACTGCTCTTTGTTTGCTGTTATTTGCAAGTAAACAGCAAACTTCTGAACACTGTGAATCTGTCCACATCTTAGTACTGGGTAGTGATGAGGTTTTCTGTGTGACCTGCATCAATGTAGTTAATTAAGTCAATTAAGAAATCACAAAATAATTGAAATGCACCTTCTGGACAGGACATCATAGTTTCTGTTTGAGATCCATACCTGTTCTCAAGCTCACAGAGCAGCCGCAGCTTCTGCTGATACAGTAAAATCATAAATAAGCCAATTTCAAAATGTCTTCATGAAATTAATGAAGGTATTTGACCAAATTTACATAATTGCCTTGAAACTTCCCCTAGATGAATCTTATTTTGGCATTCAAGACTTTAAGGGCATAAAAACACAGAAATTAGGACTTATTTCCAATAAAAAAAATTAAAATTTGTTTTATGATCTGTAGATAACCATCAGCAATTTTCCATTCTTATTTAAAGCTAGATTTCTACTTGTAGCATGAAAAACAATACCATTTATTTAATCAAAGATTATGAGACCCTTTTGAATTTGGATGGCAGATCTCTATCCCCACACACAAACCTCCAGTGCTGCCATTGCCACACGGCAAGCTAAAGGATTTCCTCCATATGTGGATCCATGTTCACCAGGTTTAATGGTCAGCATAACTTCATCATCACACAGCACTGCTGACACCTAAAATGGGAAGGGCAGCAGATTCACATATTTAGAACAGGAAACTTGAATATCTCTGAAACAAACTTTCCCTCAGAGCTCAGGAAATTTTCAGCCTATGGTGATAAATTACATTTACATTTGCAGCTCTGTGTACAGAATAGCAGATCTGATAATCCCATAATTAATCCTTTAAACACACTTAGCTATAGTGGTAACACAACTTTCAATCACAACTGAGGGGAATTTCTCCAAAGTGAATATTATTTCAAGAGTTTAAGCTTCAATACTTGGTATAACAACTCAGAAATCCTGTCAGTTGGCCAAAATAGTTCAAAGCATTGTAATTTCCAGCCTAATCAGCAGGAATTTAAGTCACTCCAAGAGGATAAAATCAGCCATGCAGGCATGCCAGACAAGTGAAATAATGCCAGTTGTTCAGCTATAAAGGTAGTATTAGGTATTCCATTATTTTATTATGTCTCCCTCAAGTTGGACTGTCTGGTCATAAATCATAGTTAGTCTTGCAAACAACAATTTCCAAGTACAACAAACATCAGATTTACTGTTCTTCCAACTGGCAGATTTTCAGTACTGATGAATAAGGAAAAAAAAAAAAGATCATTCAACAAATGTTTGAGTAATCTCATATTACTTTAAATTATTGGTATTTCTTTGGTACTCACAGGGTACAAGCCACCAGAAAGGGCCTTTCCAAGAAGAATTATATCAGGTCTCACATTTTCATGGTCAACAGCCAGCATTTTTCCTGTTCTGGCTAAACCAGTCTGTATTTCATCAGCAATAAACAGAACCTTTAAAGAGAAGAAAAATCCAAACAGAACAGGGAATTACTTTCACTCTCATTCCTAACCTAATTCCAACAATACAATTTTTTTGTGGTATCACAGCAACAATGAAGACAACTTTATTAATAATACGTCAGTACCTTCCTTTGAAGATATGAAAAGAATTATGAATTGCAGTTACAAATTAGGAATCTGAATTCTACTGGAACAGACACCACTGATATTTAAATCACAGATCACTGATAACCATTTTCCTCAGTGTTTCATTCTGTGACCCATTATTGTTACTGATTCCTGGTAGCAGTTATGCAGATCAGCAACAAAGATCCTGGATAGCCATGGTAATTGGAAACTTATAATGTGGAAAAGAAATTAGAAGTTTAATTAATCTAAAATAAATCCAGTTAAAGAATATTAATTAGAAACTTAAATCAGTGACAATATTAAGAAATAGTGAAAAATGTGCACTGCTAAGAAGTACTTTTTAGTGAGATATTACCAGGAAACACAAGAAGTACCCCTGCATTATTCCACTGAAAGAAAAGGGAATTATTAAATAGCATATAAGGTTCTACACCTTGCATAGAAGGGTGACCTTACAAGTTAGACCAGTAGACACAGTGTGCAGTGTTAAGTGTTTAATGTTCAATGTTGCAGTGAATTCTCACATTGTGTTTTGTGCAGAGGTCCCTCACTCCTGTGAGGTAGCCCTTGTCAGGAACAATCACACCTGCTTCCCCTTGAATTGGTTCCACCATGAAAGCTGCCACGTTGGGGTCTTGGAGGGCCCGCTGCAACATTGGGCATAGGGAGAGACAAAAAGAAAAAGCTTTTACTCAGGTCAAATACAGAAAATACATGTAGCAGAACCTGATTCTAGTCCTGGTGTTCTTCCTCAAAGGATGAGAAAAGCATTCCTGTCAGGCAGCTCTCTTTAGTTCCAACACTTTGTCACCATTGGCAGTGTAAAATCAGCTGCTGTGCTTGCTTGGGAAACTACAAACCTTGCAAACTGCAAACCCAGACAAGCAGTTTATCAGATCAGTTCATAAATCACCTCAGAAATACCCTCAGTTTCATATTACCCCATACAATACAAACAATTGCTCAACTCTTCCCTTAAACAAAAAACGAATGGAGCCCCTCCAGAACAATTTTACTTCAAATCAAAGTCCATAGGTACATTCCTGCACTATCAAGTTCAAAAAGGTTTAGAAATCCATAAGGCACAAGAGATCTAATGATTCCCAACATGAATTTACTGCAGCTTTTCTCAGCATTGCCCCAAAGCAGAATGAATTCAGCATTAAATATTTGCAGGCCTTTCAGCATGGGCAGTCTGATGTAGATTCAAACCTGAACAAGCTTTTCCACACTGCAGCTATAACTGAGAGACCTTTGTGTCCCCTAACCCAGCTCCAAGGAGAAAAGCAGCTCTGTCCTATAATCCCTCAATCTCCAAAGCCCATTTACTTGTAAGAAGCAGAACCAACAGGTACAGAGGTTTTACTCACAGAAATGGTAACTAATCAAGACCCCCTCCCCAACAGCTTGACAGGCTTCATCTCAGAAAACCCAAGGAAATACTGGGAATCACTGGCAGTTCAGGAGCTTGTGAAACAGCAGCCTGGCATGGTTTTAAGGATGCTGTAAAACTGGAAATAAATATTTGCAACTGCAGTGAATTCTAGTCATAGCATCACAGAGTGCTTTGGGTGGGAAGGGACCTTAAAGCTCATCCCATCCCACTTCTTGCCAGGGGCAGGGACATTTCCACTAGACCAGGTGGCTGGGAAATGAAAAGATCATGTTGTTTTCCTCACATGTGCTAAAGCAAAACTGAAAATCAAAACCAAAGCAGAATTTACCCACATTTCCTATACATAATTATAACAAACACATTCCTTACGTATGTCTACTTACAGGTATCTTAATGTCCAATCACATTTCAAAGTATAAACTTCTGATTTTCCTTGATACTTCCCAAAGAGACATTGTAAAATGATTACATGCAAGAAAACAAAAATTAGTCCAATACCTCAAGAGCTGGTAGATCATTGTATGGGATCAGTTCAAATCCTGGCATGAAGGGTCCAAAGCCATCATAGCTGGATGGGTCAGTAGAACTGGAGATGGCAGACATTGTCCTGCCCCAGAAATTACCAGCTGGGAAAAAAAAGGGGGGGAAATTGTTACAAAACTGATCAAGATCCAGAACATTTTAAAGGACATCACACTTTCCACTTGGTGATGCATTTTAAGGGTATCTAACAAGATATTAGCATCCTCCTCCTAATTGTTAGCATTTTGTATTAATGCCATAAATACACTCTGTTGCTATATCAAAAGCACATGTCAAAAAACAAAGGAAATTTATACTCTAAGACCTGACAACTACACAAAATAATTTCCTTAAGTTTTGTTAGTAGTCTGGAAAATTGAAAACAACTCTGATAACATCTTTTTACTGATAACATTCAGCTTTAATGCAATCATCACTTATAAAATGTAGGGGGGAAATAAAGAGCATTAACGATTTAAGTCCTAAAAATAAAGCTGTTGGTAAGCTCAAATCAGAAAATAAAATTCTGTGCATTTCAAAGTTTCAGAAGAAACTATTTACATATCCAAAAAAACACTGTGATTTGCACTATTTTATTTAGAAACATCAGTTAAAATGTCCAGGAGTTGACATGTCCATTACCAAGACAACCATATCCTCATTTTAATATTGAGTTAAAACAAGAGACTCTCACTAATCAATAGTAAGATGCTAATAAGACTAAGCAAGATTAAGGGGTCAGTACCTTCACAGCTCACTATCCAGCACAGTCTGTGTCAAGTTCTTTAAACTGATGTTCAAAGTCATTTCTTAGCTATCCAAAAGAGCTTTTTTCTGCTAAAATGGGGAGCACATCCATTTTATCAAAATGAGAAAACACTACAGTTGTCTGAAGAGCAAAATTAAATATATAGAGAAGAGAAAAAAGGATAAATATTTGTTCAAAGAATTCCCAAAAGAAATGAAAAAAAAAAATCTCTATTCATTTCCAGAAACCATAAAGCAAAATTCAAGTATGCACTGCAATTTATAAGTGCTTCCTTATGATATTTAATATATTATGATATTTATGGCTACTGTATGTTCCAAAAATTAAAAATAGTATTTGCAGCTATAAAAAAGTCAGTATTTAAATAGTAAACTTTATTCTGGGAGGTTTTCTAAAATACAGAACCATTCAACAAAATTAGTATTGACAAAACTGCTTTATCTGTAACCAAAGAATACTAAATATAACGATTTTTAATTTTTTTTTTTTCCAAAAAAAGTCTCAAAAGTTTCAAAGAAGTCTCTTCAGGGCCTGGTAACTTCTCTCTGTTACAGAGCCAAGGAGGGCAGCCAGGTAAAGGGAGGAAATATCCCAATTCATTATTTACTTTAGCAATGTAGCTTTTACTTTCATTTTATGATCAAGGCTCCAGTATGGCTTTATTGGGTTAATACCAGTTTCTGGAAGACCTGGAGAATGCAGGACAAAAGCTCTGGCAGGTGAAGCCAAGAGGGCAGCTCAAGCCTATTGAGCAATCCATGAGAGGTGTGGCACCAGTTTGAGGAGCTAATCCACAAAAAAGTTATGTAAGGAACAACAACTGAGAATAAAAAGTACTGCACTTAAGTGATTAAAAGAGCATGGAGGAGTGGATGTGCTTCCCCTGTGACTTCAGGCTGCCTCCCAGTAACCCAGTGTCCAGATCCTCAAGTCTTCAACTCACAACACACACTTAACATACCTGCAAAAATGATTTTAGCTTTGTATTTTGGAATTCCTTTCACAGTGTAGGCCCATTTCCGAGCCAGTTTACAGGCAGTTTCTCCAGCTTCCACTCCTAAAACATAAAGCAGCACTGTTATCAGTCTTGCACATGGAACAGGCCAACAATGCAGCAGAAAAGGTTACACAGCTCTTGAATCTCAGAGACAAGAACTAAAATGGAAACAAAATATTTCTTTACCTGTGTTCATTGGAAGAACTTTGTTATAATTGAACATTTTGGTGACAAGCTCCTCATATTCCCCAAGGACATCATTGTAGAATGCCCTGGATGTCAGGGTCAGTTTTTCAGACTGGGCTTTCAGAGCATCCACGATCTTTGGGTGACAGTGGCCTTGGTTGACTGCACTGTAAGCACTCAGAAAGTCAAAATACTTTCTACCTTCAACATCCCACACGTAAACACCTGAGAAAACAAACCTGTGGTCAGTAAAAAAGAAGACACAAGACAAAAAAAGGCTCCTCAAACATAAAGACCAGAGTAAATGTCAATTAAGTGAAAATATATGAACAGCCCACAAGGACTTAGGGTTTCAATGCACCTTTTCATGCTCACATTAACGTTAAACCCCTCCACACAAGGTAACAGAAGAAATTAAGTTGCTTGAAAATTTTCTTGCTGAATTATTTTGGAAATTATCAACACTTTAAATCATTTTAGAGACACCACAGTTTTTTCAGGTGCCCTTATGCATAATGATCCAGCTCTCTAATCAACACTTAGCTGACTTTATTTCATCAATTATCTCAATCCCACCCAAAAAAACCCCACCAAAATAACAAAGATCCAGAAATCTATCAGGTCAAAATCATTCTGCCATGATCTAATTCACCTATGCAGACACACTCCACCTACAACCTCCAGGAAAAACCTAAATAAAATACCTTTTCCTCTTTCCAGAGCAACAGGCAGTGGGTGATAGTTGTGGGCACCGTATTTTGCCTCACGCTCAAAGATTAAATCAGAGGAGAGAGGCCCCTGGATGGTTTTTTTAGGAGCAATGGAGGTAGCAGAGCTCAGCGAGGAGTGAACACCTCTGCAGAGAACAGCAAGGCTCTGGAAGCGGGTTAGCTTGGAAAGCATGATGGACTTCAGCAATTCTGATACAGATCTGCAGGGGAATAAAAGAAAGAAAGTTAATAATTAGCACTAAGAACACTTCAGAAGAAATGTCTGACACAATTGAAGTGGTTTTACTGCCAGGATTACAGGTTCTTCAACTATTTTGTAATTCAGCCAAGAAAGCTTATATGAAGTATAAATTAACATGGGATTAACATCAAACAAGTAATTTTTTCTGTTCTCTACACTTACAGAAAGAAAACGAAACTGTGTGACTCAGCAAGTCTATGAACTAGTTACATCATTTTTCCTGTAAGTGTTCCTTTTTCACTACGCCCTAAATTCTGATTTACTAATACAAACCACAGTAAGAAAGTTAAGCTTATTAAATTTCTTGTTCTATTGAAACACCCATTTTCTACCAGACTGTCATCAGACAAATCATGTCACAAACTTGCATGGTATTGGCAAGTGTCCAAGGCCAGGTTGGATGGGGCTCGGAGCAACATGGGACAGTGGAAGCTGTCCCTGCTCATGGCACAGAGTGGCACTGGGTGAGCTTTAAGGTCCCTTCCAACCCAAACCTTTCTGGAATTCTATGATGAAAAAATAGATAGAAAGTAAGAATATGTCAGATATTAATGATCATTAGAGCACGCTGTATTTTCCCAGCAATTTCCCCTGAATACATAACCTGTATTGACACCATCTAGGGATAACCTGGGGTTAGGATTTCATGAGGCAAATGCACTTTGATTTCTTCTCCTTGCCTGCACCCAGTCAATATAAAGGCACTTCTCAGAGAAGAGGAAGTGAGTTGGCATTTGAAAAGCTGCTTGAGAAAGCTCTTCCCACAGCAGGGAACAGCAGAGAGCCAAGAGTTCCCAAAGCTCAGGTTTCTGGTCTCACAGAATATCACACTTACAAACTGGCAAAAGGTTTAATCCCCAGAGGAGGATCACAGATGACAACATGTGCTCTGCTTATCAATCCAGCCTTGCTGTAAAACACTCAGCAGCAAAATGAGGAGCTGCACCACCTAACAGAAGCAGACTGCAAAACCTACCCAAAATACAAGTATTAAATACCAGCAGGAGGATGCAAGGATGGTTTGCACAAGGGTGCTGTTATTTCAGGCTGCTTGCAGAAGACAGAAGTATTAAGTCATGGATTTATCCCTAATTTATTTTGGAAAAAATCCACACCCTGAATGTGTTGCCTTGAACAGAGAGGCATTTCTTTCAGCAGACTCCTCAGGTATTACTTTGCTCTTCCTCACTTCTAACCAAAGCCAAAAGACTTTTCTCCATCTACTAAAATCCAAGCATTTAGGAAGAGTCTCCATTCCAGCACAACTCTGGGCATGTTTCCAGCTGTTAAAGATTAGCCCTTTGTGTTAATACTTTTCAAAATTGTTATTCAAGGATTTCGCAAACAGAAAAGACAAATACTTCTCTGTGCAAGAAAAAAAAGTGATGACTCAAAATTTCAACCTACTCAACCCCTAAAATGTAATTGGTCTGTGACATCCTGGCCCCTGGCACATCTCCATGGCACAGCAGCTAATCCTATCACAAGCTTCTGTATTTTGGAGATTTTCCAGACACTCCTGAAATGTAAAGTGCAAAGAAGTTAAACTCTTATCTCCCTGTATCAGAGGTACTTCTCTGCATGAAGGATCACAGATCCCCAGTTTGAGGTTCTTGTTTTACTTCTCGCATATTGGAAAATATTCATCAGATTTTTTTAAAAGGGCTTTTTCCTCCATTAAAGGAATTGCCCTGAAAACTGTGCTAGTGAGGCCACATCACTTTAGCCAAGGTGTGGAAGATTACATGGAGAAGAGCTGAGTAAAGCTGAGAATTTCAGATGAATCTGGAGTTAAAAGGAGGAAGAAAATTTGGGGTTGATGATCAGCAAGACACAGAAATTTCAGGAAAGAGGAGGAGCATAATAAGGAAAAAACCCAAATAAACAAAATGAAATAAAATCAAACTCATTACCAACTGTGAGAAATATCATCATGCAGCAGGCAGTACAGGAATCAGAAGCCGGGGAATTACACCAACTAGAAGAGGTCTTGCATCATTATAGAAAAACCACTCAAAACACAGCTGTAAAACACTTGAACAGCTTTGCCCAGCTGTTGAGCAAGATTATCCAGACAGGAGCCTGCAGACTGCATAGATAAATTGAATGGTTGTATGTACCTGACACTGAAAAACACCCTGAGGTAAATGGGGGATATTGTCTAACACATGAAACCATTCAGGTTCATGCTGACAGAGCAGAGAGGGATCGGTGCCACACTGCAGCCTCTACCAGCTGAATCAAAAGGGTTCAAGGGCACAAGCAGGGGGACATCAGAGGGGACATGCCAAGCTACCTCTGCACCACAGCAGGAACAGCTCAGGTTGGCAGACAGGAATTGCAGAATCACAGAATCACTGGGGCTGGAAAAGACCTCTGAGATCACCCAGTCCAAGCTGTGCCCGATCCCCATCTTGTCCCCAGCCTGGAGCATTGAGTGCCACATCCAGTCCTTCCTGGAACACCTCCAGGGGTGGGGACTCCACCACCTCCCTGGGCAGCCCCTTCTAATGTCAAATAACCCTTTCAGTGAAGAATTTCCTCCTGATGTCCAACCTGAACCTCCGCTGGCACAGCCTGAGCCTGTTTTCCTCTCGTCCTGTCACTCGTTACTTGGGAAAAGAGCCCGATTCCTGCTTGGCTACAGTCCCCCTTCAGGGAGTTGTAGAAAGGGATAAGGTTCCCTTTGAGCCTTCTTTTCTCCAGCAAAACAAAACAAAAATAAATAAATAAGGAACAGCAATAAACCCAGCGGTGTAATACCAAATCTCGCTCACTATCTCCCCGCCAAGGCCACGGTCAAAGACACTGCAGAGGCAGGGATGTGGCATCGCCGAGCGGGGCTGACACAGGCACAGAGGAGGGGACGGGCTGTCACCTCCTCCGCTCCCCGCGCAGCGACAGCGCTCCCGGGGCCTTGCCGCCGCGGCCGGTTGCGGCGGCGCAGAACCGGGGCACAGAGGCCCGGAGAGAGGCAGGAATGGCCGCCGAGGGCAGGACGGGCCGTACCTGGTGCTGCTGGTGCTGCTGGAGGTGCTGGAGGTGCTGGAGGTGCTGGAGGTGCCGGAGCGCCCGCAGGTGCCGGAGGTTCTGCCGGTGCCGGGGCCCGCGGATAAGAGGCGGATGCGGCCGCGGGCCACTGTCACTGCTCCTCGCCCCGCCCCATTCTGGCTGACGTCACAGAAATAACTCTCAGCGATTGGCTGTCAGGGATGATTGACAGCCACCGCCCCCGCGCTGCGGCACCTCCCCTTGGCGCGGGGCTCCCTATTGGCGGGGGCGCGCGCGGCCGGGGCNGTCCCTCACGGGCCACGCCCGCGGGCCATGCCCGCCGCATCTCCCCGGCCCTCACACCGGCCGTCCGGCCCTCAAGAGCGAGGGCTCCGTTCTCCTTTCCTTTATCCCTCACACCGGCACTCCGGACCTCACAGCGAGGGCTCCGTTCCGCCTTCCTTCATCCCTCACACCGGCATTCCAGCCCTTTAGAGCGAGGGCTCCGTTCCCCTTTCCTTCATCCCTCACACCGGCATTCCAGCCCTTTAGAGCGAGGGCTCCGTTCCCCTTTCCTTCATCCCTCACACCGGCATTCCAGCCCTTTAGAGCGAGGGCTCCGTTCCCCTTTCCTTCATCCCTCACCCCGGCACTCCGGCCCTCAGAGCGAGGGCTCCGTTCTCCTTTCCCTCATCCCTCACACCGGCATCCCCGTCCCTCAGACTGGGGGCTCGGGTCCCCTCTGCCGAATTAGCCTTGGGACCGGTCTGTGTAGCCACAGAACCCCACACACCCCTCTGCCCCAGCGCCCTCCCGCTGCTGTCCCAGCTCAGCCGCGCTTGAGCCCTCGTGGGACTCACTGTGTAGAAAAGGGCGAGCACTGATTTTAAAAAATTGAGAGGAATTGGGAAAACATTCCTGGGAATGGGAAGTGTGTGGGATGGTGGTGGTAACTCCGCTGGCGGCTGCAGGTTCCCCAGGGATGTGATGACAAGTGCTCTATGTGTGACCTTTCTCTTCCCAAAAGATGTGCATGAGCTTTTTCCCGATCTTTTAATATATGGCTAACAGAAAATAATTCGAAATATCAGCCAAGGATTCACTGGTTTTGCTAAGGAATTCCCCATGGAGCTCCTGTGCCAGGTGTTTTTGCCTACACGCACCAATCTCCTCCTCAGTCCATCACGGTCCATTCAGTTCCCGTGCCCTGTCCTTTTCCACATGGAAGGGCATTGATGGAACCCCGAACTTCAGGCTCTGCTGCCTTGGGAGAGAGGGAGGGAATGTGCAGGGAGTGAGGTCCAGGAGCAGGAGCTTTGAGCTGGGACCAGCAGGTGAGCACGGACAGGCTGGAACGAGCCAGCACAACCCTGACCTTTCGCTAAATTACACCTGGAGAGCATTTTGTAACCAGAAGATCTGGACGTTTAAGGGGAACTGTGAGGTGTGTTTCATAAATACATTCTGGTTTGATTAAAAAAAATCATAGACTGGTTTGGCTTGGAAAGGAGCTTAAAACTCATCCAGTTCCATCTGCTATCATGGGCAGGGACAACTTCCACTGTCCCAGGCTGCTCCAAGCCCCCTCCAGCCTGGCTTTGGCCACTTCCAGGGATCCAGGGACAGCCACAGCTGCTCTGGGCACCCTGTGCCAGGGCCTGCCCACCCTCACAGGGAAGAATTTCTTCCTGATTTATCCCTCAGTGTGAAGCCATTCCTCCTTGCTCTGTCGCTCCAGGCCCTTGTCCCCAGTCCCTCTCCAGCTCTCTTGGAGCTCCTTTAGGCACTGGAAGTCGCTCTGAAGTCTCCCTGGATCCTTCTTTTCTCCAGGCTGAACAACCTCAAATCTCTCAGCCTTTACTCATAGGAGAGGTGTTCCATCCTTGTAATCATTGCTGTCCCCTCCTCTGGGCTCGCTCCAGCACTCTAGGTGGGATCTCACAAGAGCAGAGTACAGAAGAAAGCAAACAATATTTCACTTTTTATCATATCCACCTCATTAGCAAGAGCAACAAAAAATTAAAAAAAATTTAAAAAAATTAAAAGCTGACCAAAAAACCCCTCAGTCTTAGCAGTGGTAACTTCTGGATGCCTCTTGCTCTTTGTCCATAAATTGCCCTGGCAAACTTATCAATGCTGGAAAATAATTTATTTCTTCCACAAAGAAAACATGATATCCTACTTGACACAGAGAGAATTTGCATAGCTTCCCCTCACTAAAGCAAGCCACTTGAAAATATTCCTGAACCTTGTCATATCTTCTAACCAAATTGGACTCAAACCTTGGATGTCAGGGAGCAGCCCTGATTATGCCTTTGGAGAGCAACGCCCTCGGAGAAAATTTTCCCAATGTGCAGTCAGCTTGATGCAGTGAGGGCTGGGAGGAGAACAGATGATGTTGAGCTCTTTATAAATACACAGAGAGTTAGGCTCAGTTTGCTGATATCTTTGTGTCTCCTACTAGCCCAATTCTGCCAGCAAACAGTGCCCTGCATCTGCTGCCAAAGATGAGTTCATAAAGCACCAAAAGGTTGTGCCTTAGGTGCTAAATTGCAAAATACATTTCAGAGTCATGACTGCTGAATGAATACACAGTTGTGTGCCGTGCCCAGTTTCTTAAATCCAGAGGCAGTTATCATCTAGGAGCTATTGAAACCCCTTTATTTCTAGTTGAAGTTAGCAGTTTTTGAAAGTCTAACATTTTAAGGTTGAGAATAAGCAATGATCTCTCTACTTTGAGTATTACACATCATCCAAGTTCATTCTGCCCCTCTTGGGTTCAGCTCTGCCTCATGGAGCTGGAGGCAAATTGCCCCAAGAGGTGATTTCAGAAGCCAGACATGCAGGAAAACAGCAGATTCCTGTCTGGAAGGCAGAGATTCAAAAATAAATAAATAAACAAATAAGCAACCCTCAAGCAAGAAAAGACTTGCTTGCTTTTGGATTCTGTAAGGGCTGAAAGAAGAAGATATACAGACATAATCTAGAATGCACAGATACTATATGTAAATGTATTTTTTAAAGCTGATATTAACTGTTTCTGAGATTAAACATTATAGATATGATATAACTCCCAAACTGGAATCTGGTTAATCAAGACCTGAAAGTGCCTTCAAAGCTCTGTTTAATTTAAACCTGATTAGTTTTGTGTAGGATCAGTGTCATGGCTTGCTTTCTTCTTTCCTTTGTTTTTGGTATTTATTATCAAGACACAGAAAATATTCACTTTTCTTCTTTAAACACTATCAGGTTGGAATTTCAAACCATTCACATTGTGCACAGTAGCAGCTATTACTGTAGATCTTGGAGGAATTGCTCTCAGCTAGATGAAGTTTTTTATGTGAATAAAAAAGGGAAAGGAGAAGCTTAATGTGTACTATTTTGTTACCTGTAGATACCTAAAAGACTGTACATGTCAGTAACCAAAATATGGAAAAGGGAATCCATGAAACGTTCACATTTTACAGTAATTTGCCCTGCAGAAAAGAGGAAAACTCTGACCTACTTGAAGAAAGAGGGTTATTATATTCATTCTGCTAATCCAGAAAACACAATTTGACATGTAAGTAAACCATAAAGTTATAAGAAGGAACAAGTTAAGTCATGCCAGTTGTTAGGAGTAATTCCACAGCTCTGTCTCTGGCAGAAATGCTCATTGAAGTCGTTGGGAATTAGGCATGTGAAGAGACTGAGGAATTGCATCCCACTTATTGTGGTTATTTAGAGGTAAATAACAGGGAGTTGTGTGTCGGTTTGGCTGCTCAGTCTCAGCGTGTGCCAGGGATTCACATGCTGCTCGTGGGAGCAGCTCGAGCACTGGTGCCAAGGCAGGATTGCAGGCCCCTCAGTCGAGTTTAACAGTCTTAGGAATGCTGCAGGAAACATCCAGCGTTCCTCAGGAGCTGATGTTTTGCCCCATGGCACCAGTGTTCAATTCTTCAATGGCATGGCGCAGTTCTTCACGTCAGAGCACAGACTGGTTATGGAGTTCACCCAAGCCAGGAGGCTCAAGGTGCAAGTTCATTATTACCTAAAACCAGCACACATCTACAGAGCTGGCACAAGGACAGTCCCACCTCTCTTCCCACCAGTAGCAAAGACACAATGATAGGTTTCACCCTTTCTCCTCCTGTTGAAACTCTGCTACCACTCAGCAAAAATGAAAAATAGGCACTTTTCTGAGCCAAGACAGGTTTGAAGGCAAACCTCACAGTTAACATTGCCCTTGGGAACTCAGCCTTCAGACCCAGTGTGACAATGAAGGATATAAAGCTACTGGAAAGTGACCAAAGGAAGCTACAAAGATGGTGAAGGGTCTGGAGAGGAAACCCTACAAGTGGCAGCTGAGGTCACTTGGTTTGTTCAGTGTGGAGAAGAAGAGACTAAAGGCAAGACCTCACAGCACCCTACAGCTTCCCCATGAGGGGCAGAGGAGAAGTACTGATCCCTTTGTACTCTCTGTAACCAGGGACAGGAATGAGGGAACGGCTGGGGCTGTGTCAGGGAGGTTGACACCGGGAATCAGGACAAGGTTCTTCCCCCAGAGGGTGCTCGGGCCCCCGGGGCAGAGTCCCCAGCCTGACAGAGCTCCAGGAGCGTTTGGACAACACTCTCAGGCACAGGGTGGGATTATTGGACTCTTCATGGTGCTTTAGATAGAAAACTGGCTTTCCATGGCCCATGGTTGTGTTATTCTGGTTATTTACTGACAGTAGAACTCTACATTAAGACATATCTTGCAGGACAAGAAACCTTAGGCTTTCCTGCAGCACAGCTAGAACATTTCACAGTGCAGTGTGTCACAATAGTGCAGCAACAAATTGGAATGCATGCAAAGCAGATCTGCCTCTCAAGTCCACTTAGAGATTTCTCTTTTAGTTCATATCTTTCAAGATAGTTTGGCAAAGCACAGCACAGCCCCTCAAAATAATGCTGTTTTATTGGATGGGTGTTAGTTAATCCAGCTTAAAGCACCACAAACAACCCTTAAAGCTGATATTCCTTTTGCAATATCAACCTTGAGCTACAGTTCATACTTATCCTCCCTGATTTGTATGTTGGTTTATTTTACAAAGATTTCCATGATACTCTGTTAGATGACAGCGTGGATAACTGAATTACAGAAGCAAAGGAATTTAAATTGCTGTCTTCTCTCAGGCTTTGTTCCCCATGTTTGAACTTACACTGTTATTTTACTCTTCAGCTCAGCAATACCTATATCCAGAGCCATCCAGAGTCATTTTATTTCTGTGTGAGACCTAAAGGTGAATTTTAAGCTCTTTTGTTTCTTGGACTTGTAGATAATTTAATGAGCCTTTCTGCACACAGTTCTGGTGAACATCACATTCCTTGGATATCATACTAGCAAAAAGACACAAATTGGAGGGAGCTTGGGAAAAACAACCTTTTTTCATCTTTCCCAAGACAGATTAAAAGAGCTTCATAAATGGCATTTTGTAGCATAAAACTCACAAATGTTAAAATAAAATCCAAAGAAAATTTGAGTGAGACTTTGTTTAAATTTCAGGCTTTCAAGTGCCTTGGATGTGACCTTGCTTCTTTCTCGAACAAATGTAATTTGATTTGGATCCTGGAGACCTGGTCTTCCTAACTTCCAGTCTTCATTCTTGGATTTTATCAGGACAATGATTTCTGGAAAAACTCCTTTACATGCTCTCCTGACTTTGAAAATCTGACCCAGATGGCAGCTCTGAGAGCACACAGAAAACAAACATAAATACTTCTAACTGGGTAATAAGAATAAATACCTTGTCAATTTGGTTAATCTCAGAATTGAGCATTGAACATCTGGATATGCTTTATCTCAGGAGCTGGGAAACTTCTCAAAATTCCAGCATGACACGTCCCCACTGGCCCTGCTGTTGCAGAGTTTGACATTGGTGCCACCAGGATTGCCAGCCTTGCTAAATGGTGAGCACTCAGCTCTGACCTCAGGGCTGCTGTGGTCAGACACTGGACAAGTTACACAATGCACCAGGTCAGGCTTTAACTGGGCATCACTGAGGTGAAAGATCAGCTAGGTGACCTATTGCATCACCTGTCACTTGTCATTACCCACTTCCTGCTCTTCCCCAGTCAGGACTTTAAATGATCCTTAGATTTTTCTAGAATATTAGATAATTCAGAAAATTAAAGGTTTTCTTGATACATCTTAGGACAAAGGAATTTGCTTTCAATCCATTGTTTCAAGACAATTTCTTTTATCATAATTGTTTTCAAGAATCACACACCTTGAGACATGGAAATATGGAAAGCATAGTGCCAAAAGGAAGGAATCTTCAGAAAGACCTTGACAGAAATTGCCTACTTTTAACTATCAAGTGCCTGTTTCTTAGAAGGACAAATAAACTGGCAAATAATTTAATTCATTCTTTGCTCTCTGCAGCTTGTCTATCAGAGTTCCCTGCCCATGACAGGGGGGTTGGAGCTAAATGGTCTTTAAGGTCCTTCCCCATCAAACTGTTCTAGGATTCATCAGTTGCTCTTCTGGAGTAATTTCAGTGAAATGCAGCAAATCTTGAATTCACTGATGCTTGTGCTTTGCAGGGTAATTCCATGGAAGGGACTGGATGATAAGGAAAGCTGTCAGCCCAATTGCTACCCACAAACACCCCAGGAGGTATTGGATGTTGGGACATCACCACAGAACTGACCTCACCTGGGAGGACAAGGATTCAACTCACCCCACTCTCAATTTGTTGTGCCAGGTTCTTAAAGACCCACAGATACAAAACCTGACATCTTTGAAGGTTCCCATCTTGCAAAGTTGATGTAATCTCATATATTCTCCCTTTTTTTTTTCTTTTTTAATGAATGTTTAAGGTGTCTTTCTTTAAACAATAGCAGTTGTTTATGATCAAAGCTATTATAATAAATCAGCATGTGTAGAAAGGAGAATAATCTTTTATTTGTATTGATCTTGTACATAGATCTGGTATGAGAAAGCACAGATCTTGAATACTGCTAAAATCCCTCTGCAGTGTTGCAGCGTGCCTAAGCCCCATGGAATGCCACATTTTTAATTACATTTTTCCCGTGGCATTCCACAGAACACAGAAAAAGTGATGATCAGCTTGAGAAAGAAGCCAGCTTGGGAACTTTTCAGTGTTTGAAGGAGAAAATCTCAGAGAAATGGAGTTTATTATTTGTGCTACAGTAGAAAGCAGTGGCAGTGTTGCTGCAGGCTGCATGAATCATAGCCACTACAGAACAGCTCCTGTGAGCAATATGGTAAAGATGCCAGCTAAGAGGATAAAGCAAACCTGTAACAAGCAGCTCATAAATTAGTTGTACACATCATTATCTTCCCAGAAACTTTTACTGAGTGCACTACCAGAAATGGGGCCCACAACATGAGTTTGCCATGACAACAAAGTGCTGTAAAGATCAAGGTGACTTCAGATGATACAGGGTCATACTGGAAAACAAAAACAGTGCTCAGGCCTAGTGATGCAAGAACCTTATTATCAATTTTTCTTCAGGAAGATCTCACCCACCGAATATTTTGCAAGATGTCTTGTCTAGCAACTCTGCCTATCAGTTGTAAAGGTGCTGAAAATCAGACTTTGCTCCCATTCCTGAGAAGTATTTGGGAGCACAGCAACATTTCTCATTCATTCCTGAGTCACCAGAGAACAATGTACCTCTCACACTCTGCTGCCACCAGGAGGTGAGACTCACATGCTCCACGGTGATTGACCACAAAAATCAGGGATCACATCTCTTCTGAAGGAACTGTTCTGCCAGAAGCAGAGAGAGTAGGAGACCTGGGAGCTCTCTCTGCTCCTTGACTTGGGTCATCTCTGGCTCTCTCTCCATGGTCCTACTTGACTTCAGTGAGGAAAAATTCACAGCTGGCAAACAGGGACGTCTGTTCTCACCTCAAGAACCTGTGTGTAGGTAGCACAAATCTTATTACACATGTTCTAATAATGAGAGAGAGAACAAGAGGGAGATTGATAGGAAGGAAATAGACTTTAGTTTAATTTTCCAGTCATGTATTACACAACAAATCACATTGATTTCCTTCAAGAAAAATGCTTGGTCACTGACATGTCAATAAATACATTTTATCTTTTGTTCCTCCATGTATTTAATTTTTCATTGTATTCTCCCAACTTTGCAAACTCAACTGCATGAATTGTTGTGGATATTTTTTCTTAAGTACAGATCTGAAAGTCTGGTTAAATTGACATTTCTAACATTTCCTGTGATGTCACTGTGTGCCTCCCTGTACTTGTTTCATTATCAGGTTAAATGAAGTCTGTTTCCAAAGAGATTTTTTGGTTCTTGGACTCAGAATTAGCAGTAGTTTGGGCAGTTTGACCCCCAGCTGCTGCTGCCTGCTCACTGCAGACACTGTCATGTGCTGAATTACAGAATTGTTTGGGTTGGAAGGGTTAAAGATCACCAAGTTCCAACTTCCTACCATGGGAAGAGATGCCACCCACTAGATCAAGTTGCCCAGGAATGAGGGAAGCTCCTAACTTTCCTGTTCTCTCTGGAGCGTTTGAATTCAAAGCTGTTTTAATTTAATATAGATGCATTTTTTTTGCTTTTTACACATAGGACTTACTTGTGATTCCCTTTAACATCTATATTAAGCTGTGAGTAAAGTCAATTTCTGTCTGTGCCTGAAAATATTGCACAAATCTTTATTCAGAATTGTTAGAGATAATAGATACTCAGTGGGGCATTTCTATAAATGTTACCAGTGCAAATGGCCTCATCTGGACACCACAAGGCTTGACTGCAATTGCTGTTCCCAGGACTGCTTGGAACCTCAGCTGGAATAAATGCCCAGTCACCACATCCCTAGAATCACCCACCCAAGCAGCCCCCACTCAACAAAGCAGGGAGGGAAGGCTCTGTCCAAAGGGCTTGGAAGCATTTAGTCAGGAAAACTTTGGTGGCCTGGGATCCAAGCCACAAAATCAGCATTCCCATTGATGTGTCCTCCTCCCAATGCCATGCAGAGGTGCAAGTCATGCAAAATGGGGACCATGACTGCTGTATTCTCTGGAAATAACTATAAAACATTTTTGGGGAATCTGGGCTAAAAGTGACTTAACAGTGATAGGAAAAAAGAAAGGCTAGAGCATCTTGTATAGGAATCAATATTTCTTCTACAGTTAACACAGTTTTGACAAGGGTAAAATTGCTGGCAATGCAGAGCCTTGGAAGGTTTATTAATAGCAAAAACCACATCTTGAAGGAAGAGACAATTTATACTATTTATTTTGACTTGTAACATTCCTGGTTTTTTGCTATGATTTACACTTCTCAAGGAAAAGAAGTAACCATATGACCATACCAGGGCACAAGCCTGTCTTTTACCAGGGATCTGGGTACACTGTGGGTAACCAATTGTATCATGCTCTGGGAACCTCTTAGAGTGACAGCAAGGTGATATCAAGACCTGTTTTTTACATGGACAAATGATGACAATCACAAGTAGGAGGCCATGAATAGTTAAGAGGATTTAGGTCTAGTTAGTCCCAACTTGAAGCAGAGAACATGGACTAGCCCAGCCTCCAGGAATGCCTTTCCCTCCCTGCAGGGCTTGAGCTCTTAACTGCCCATGAGTGGTCAGAAGTGGACACAGTTTGTCAGTGGTGGTGGGACCTGATGGCTCAGGCACTTGGGACTGCTGATTGCCTGGCCAGAATGGAAGGCAGCTCTGGATGCACCCCAAGCAGCTGAAATGACCCCATCTTTTGTAAGTCTAACTTAAATTAGGGTTAAAAAGTTACTTTAATTAACCTCCAAGTAAATGCATTCATACAGCAGCCATGACTTCCAAACCTGTGACCCGAGGTGAACTTTGTGTTCTGTTAATAGCTCTGCAAATCACTGAGAAGACACTGGGTACCTCCTCTCGCTGTGGAAAGACAACCTCAGGTCATTTCAGCTGGCCCAAGCTTAGGCTTGTGGCTCTCAAACCCTTGATCCCTGCAAAGCTGGAAGTCAGGAGGGTGATTTTTGCAAGAGGGGGTTGTCCCATCAATCATCTCCTCGCAGCCAGCCTGGAGGTGATGAGGTATCACCCTCAGTTGCTGACATGCAACACGGGGACTATCAAGATCCACACCAGGTGGGCAAATAATCCATAAAGCAGACAGTGCTTCATCCAGGCACAATTAAAAACAATTAAACAAGGAATAATTTAAAAACCCTTTTTTATTTAGACCAACACAAGAGCTAGATAGGATTTATGAGGTAAATTTTTTGGTTGGAAAGCCAGTGTGTACTTTAAAGCATTGTCAGAGACCGAGAGGATACAGTCTGGAATACTGTGTTGTAATAATTTGTAAAACTGCACGAGGCAGATTTTTTAGAATCAATTACTTCCCATCCGTTCAGGGACAGATGAGCCCCCAGCTAAAATTCCTTTTCATTCCGGTGCTCGTAATGATGAAGATGAAATGTGATTTTCCTTCTAACAAATGCTCCAAAAAGCAAAACCAGATAAAGCATGTGTTTCTCTGTTATGGAAAATAGGTCTCAGCATGCTGGAAATTCTGTGTTTTACTTACTTTCTACCACAAATGCCCCATTTTAAAAGAAATGAATAATGTAATCATTTTCTCTGATTTATGTTTTCTTTTCTGCCTCATTTGGCACTAATGCTGTGTTATTACAAGAACAACTGGTCTCTGCAAAAAGAATGATCTTTAGATTTCTTATTCAAAACCTGTGAAGTCATTAGGACTGAACTGCAGAGAAAGGCAGAGAGGCCATGGACATGAGCAGCAGTTGAACACTTTCCCACTGACCAGGCAGATTTCCTTCTTGTCTCCCAATGACATGAGCTGCATTTTCCTGCACCTTCCCAAACAAAGCTCTCCTCTGGATAGTGTGTCAAGAACGCGAGTTCTTCGGCAGTTTTCAGAAACGATAACAGAGGAGGGCTCAGTAGAGTCCCATGAGCACAGTCAGAGCCTGGGGATGTCTTCAGTGGCAAGCATCCCTGGGATTCGACACGGCCGCCTGCACGCTCATCAGCATCAGGATCGCAGCAGTGCTAACGAGTGCCACAGCTCCCGAGCCCTCGAGGGTTCAGACGTGTGCTGGCAAGCCGAACAGCAACGAGGAGCATCTTAACAATGAACTTGGAGAAGAATCTGCAGGGAATTAGTGTCAGGCATGTGTAAAGAGGGTTACTTTTCCCATCTCCAACACCTATAATTACATCTCAAACGTGCTAATAAAATCCAGTGGTTACAGTGGGTTTTTTTCTCTGTGTGTCAAAGTTAAGCATGCTGCCGTGACGCCTAGGAAAAAATCAACTTTCTTACACTTCAAATGGCCACGAAACCAGCAGAAGTGATGACGGTGTTCCCCGCTGGGTCAGAAGGGCTGAGGTGCGCCCCTGGCTCCCGGGGGCTGCCCTGCCCTGCTGCCTCAGAGGTGCGGGGCGTAGAAGGGGCCGAGGTACGCGGGGCCCAGGAAGGGTGCGAAGGGGCCGGCGCCCAGCGGGAAGGGGGCGGCCGGCGGCACCAGCACGTTGGCGGCGGTGTAGGAAGGGAAAGTCTGGAAGGGCAGAGCGGCAGGGCCTGGCGGGCTGGGGCTGCCGCCGCCCGCCGTCGCCGCGGGAGATGCTGCGGGGGCCGCCCCGTCGGCGCCCGGGTGCTGCTTCTTCCACTTGGTGCGGCGGTTCTGGAACCAGATCTTCACCTGCGTCTCGGTGAGGCTGAGGGACAGCGCCAGGCTGAGGCGCTCGCAGACCGACAGGTACCGCGTGGCTCGGAACTTGTTCTCCAGGGCCACCAGCTGCTCGTAGGTGAAGGCGGTGCGCGCCCGCCGCGGCTTCCCGCAGCCCGGCTCTGCTCGCCGCCGCCGGGCGCTCCGCGGCGAGCCCGGCTCCTCCGGCCCGGGCGGGCTCGCTGTCCCGGTCCCGTCCCCGCTCGGCTCCTCCTCGTCGCGCTCCTGCCCCCCGTCCTCGGCGCCGCTCTCCGCCGGGGCGTGCGCATCTAGGTGAGATCGCGGGGCTCGTCAGGGAATAGCGCATCCTCCTCCCGTTCCCCCTCCGAACCCCGCGCTTCTGCTCCGACATCCCTCCCTCCCTCCCTCCTCCCAACATAAGGGCAATCATTAAAAANTCCCTGCGCTAATGGAGTTTCAGATTTGCGAGGGCCAGATCGATAGATGTCATCTATTAAAGGTAAGTTTTAATCGAACAATATTAGGATCAGGCCGGGGGAAGGAGGTTTGAAGTGGGCACCTGCAAGCTGCGGGGAGGAGATAGGCGGGAGTCGGTAATAGGATATCGATCACCGGGAGCTAAGGCATCCTCCGGTGGGGACGGGCTGAGCAATTACCCAGGCGGCCGTCCCGCGGGCCGGGGCATCCGACCGCTGCCGCCCCGGGGAAGGGAGCGCCCGGGGGCCGCCCTTGCTGGGGAAAGAAACCCGTGCGGTGCCTCGGTGAGAGCCGCGACCCGCCCGGCGCCGGGATGGGGCGGCGGCGCGCCCTGATGTGCGCGCTCCTGCTCGGGCGGCAGAGGATGCTCCGCACGCCGGAAGCCGGGCAGCGATATCGAGAACTTTCCCCTTTGCATCATCAAGACTTAAAATCCAGTTCCAGCCCCCCCTTCCCTCGCTCCTGCGGGACCCCGCGCGGGGAGCGCGTCCCGCCGGGCTCGGGGCCGAGGGTCCCCGTCTGCCAGCGCCTCCACCTGCGCGCCCCGCCAGCGCCGGCCGGAGAAACTCGAGCGCGTTCCTACCATGTGCCTCTAGTTTATTCCTCCCGCTGCCGGGAGCAGCAGCGTCCTTTCCTACTTCAACTCTTCCCAAACTTTTCTCCCGCTCGCCCGGGCGGGGGGCGCTGCCCCAGCTCCCCGAGGCCGGTTCGCGTCTTCTGCTGAATTTCTGGGGATCCAGGATGTCTAAGATGGAGAAGGAGGTTTTATGATGGATGGGGGCCGCCTTGGCCCCGCGGTCCGGGCATTCCGGCATGCCACCCCACCCTCCGCGCTTCCCGGAGACCTGCTGGCTCCCGGCGCGGAGCCGGCGNCCGCCCCCGCGCCCCCTCCCCGCCGCGCTGGCTCCGCGGGGGCGCAGCGGGCGCCTCCCTCCATCCAAAGCTCTCTGCGATGGGGATTTCCCACTACGTGCCCCGGGTTGGGCGGGGGGACGTGCAAAGAGGTGGGCAGGAGATGGCCAGGAGCCCCTGGCACCGGAGCCAGGATCTCTGCCGGAGCAGGAATGCGGTTGCACCCGCAGCCAGACGGCAGCTGGTGTCCCCGGGGCCCGGAGAGCCACCGGCTGCACCTGTCCCCTCGCCCTCCGCTGAGCCACCTGCAGCTCTCTCGGTCACTGCGAGCCCAGCGGGGTGAGCCTCGTGTTCAGAGGGACCCAGAGAGGAGGGATGGCTCCTGCATCCCTCTCCTGCCCTGGGCAGGATCCAAGCTCCAAGTGCTCCCTGTGCCAGCAGCCACTGGTCGAGATGTGAAGCTACTGCCTGGTCCTCAGGAAGAAAGGAGCAGCTTTTTGTTTGGGAGCAGCTTGGGATCAGTGCAGTTCAGACTCTGGGCCACTCCTGCAACTCTCCCGTGGTGTTCATGCTGTTCCAAATTATTAGGCAGGGAAACTGAGGCCTGCCTGTGCTGGAGAAGCTCTGACCCGCTGAGCAACCCTCTAACCAACCCTTCTTGTCTTGGGGGAAAACACTTTGTTGCCTGCTCACACCTATAACTGAGGCAGGCCAAGCCACCCCACTCTGCATCAGCCCCGTGACCACTTCTAGCCAGTCCTGCTTATTGAAAATGGACTTGCAGTGTATTTGTGCACACCTGTATCTGTTCAGGAGGATGCTTTTCCCTCTCCTTGGCATTTCACAATTGTTGGTACCAAAATAATCAGATAGATTGAGGAAAGGCACCCTTCAGCCAGGGAAGGCAGACCTCAGTAAGAATCTGCTACTCCACCTGCTTCTATTTCTGTGGAAAGATGCAGAGCACAGCCCTCCTTCTCCTCTTCACAGCTGTCTCAGCCTCAGCAGAATAATTCTTGGCATAGGCCTTAAGATAAGGGGAGAGCAAGAAGATGAGATGATAATGTGCAAGGATGATGTGATTAAAAGTAACTGTTAATGTTAATTATCCAAGAGCCCATTTGGCACCGGCCTCTGGGGTAGAATACCAAGAGAACATAGAAGGGAGCTCAGACCTGAGGAGTTCACACCCACAAGCTACAGGTGGCTAAATCTTGGTTTTGGGGATGTGGGAAGTGGTGAACTGGGAAAAAAAACCTGGTGTATGTGACACTACAAATACTTTTATTTAAGTTGTTGGTTCTGCAGGAGCTGAGGATGTAAATTGCAGCATTGAAATTAACCTGTGAGCTACAAGATATTTTCAAATATCATCAGTTTCACATGTATATATACACAATAACCTACAAACATTTCATGCGTGTGGAAAGGCACATACTTACGGATTAGTTCCAGCACTCTGAAGTTGGTCCCTTTCCCAGCTCAGACATTAAAATTCAGCCCAAGTGCTATCTTTAAATTGCTTTGATGCTAGGTGGGTTTCAACCCTGACCTGTCCTGACGGCAAGTGATGGCTGTAACAAGCTGTGGATCAATATTCATAGCGGGTGTCCTGGACTGATAACACTATCCAAGACAATGTTCACTATCGCTGCAGACAGCTGAGATATTGTGCCATTAGTAATGTTGTTTTAAATAACCTGATCCATTTCTGAGTCTATTTAATGAATTTCACAGTTTAGATACTATCTTTAGGGAGAACCCAGAGGCTATTCCAGAAGCGGTGATGCAAATCAATGCTGCCAAGGCTCCTCTACTTTCCTTAAAACAGAATAGACTATAATTCCAGCACAGCTCCTTATAATTCTGAGAGTCGTGCCGTGCTATTGATGGCATTAGCGGCGAGAAGATATTTGGGAGAAAACAACACTATCTGTAAAGCTGCAACATAGCTGATAACATCTTATCTGCGACTGTAGGTACCCTGTGATGAGTCAGTGGGGTTTTTTTCTTGATTGTCATGTGAATCACAGAATGGTTTGGGTTGGGATGTTAAAAATTTCATTCCAGTGCCATGACTGGAGATGCCACCCACTAGGGCACATCCAGCTTGGGCTGGAAGGCTCGCAGGGATGGGGAGCAGCAGTTTGTGCGCCGTGCCCGGGGGCGGAGCGGAGCCGGGACTGCATTTCATTTTCCGGGAGTGCATTCCATTCATTTCCCGGGACCGCGTTTCATTCACTGCCTTTCCCGGGACCGCGTTTCATTCATTGCCTTTCCCGGGACTGCATTTCCCGGCAGCGCCGGGCGCGCAGCGGGGCGGGGCGGGGCGAGGCGGGGGCGGCCGCGGCGCGG
>VXBI01006321.1:0-10926 GCA_013397375.1 Toxostoma redivivum | reverse complement strand
ATGTTAAAAATTTCATTCCAGTGCCATGACTGGAGATGCCACCCACTAGGGCACATCCAGCTTGGGCTGGAAGGCTCGCAGGGATGGGGAGCAGCAGTTTGTGCGCCGTGCCCGGGGGCGGAGCGGAGCCGGGACTGCATTTCATTTTCCGGGAGTGCATTCCATTCATTTCCCGGGACCGCGTTTCATTCACTGCCTTTCCCGGGACCGCGTTTCATTCATTGCCTTTCCCGGGACTGCATTTCCCGGCAGCGCCGGGCGCGCAGCGGGGCGGGGCGGGGCGAGGCGGGAGCGGCCATGGCGAGCTGGGGCTGGGCCCGGGCCGTGCGGGGGCTGCTGCTCGATGTCAGCGGGGNCATCCCGCGGTTCTGTGTTGTCACTGCACAGGTGGCAGGAGAGCTGGCATTATCCCCCGCTCATCATTTTTAAAACATTACCTACACTGATCTCAAAGTAAGTTGATTAACTTTGCTGTCAGTTTAGCTGGAACTTCTTGCGGGGAACTTGCAGCCCAGAAATGGAGAATTTCTGATAATGATTAATTTCTGTTAATGATTGCCCAGCTCGGAAGTGGCTCAAAAGCAAAGAGTGGCCTTGGTGAGTTACCCCCAGTGCCCAGGTAGGGAACTCCTTCACTTTGAGCTGGGTGACGCTGTCCAGGTAACACGAGCTAAGTAACTTTAACATAACTAACTTTAATTAATTAGTTTGACTCACCAGTGTGTCTATATTGGTCCTTCTTGACCAGAGGTGCAGGCTGGGGAGCACAGCGGCTGCAGGGACAACTTTGTTTAAAGACAGATATTGAATGTGTGCTTGTGAATTTCTGGAAGAGCCTTTGGCTCTCTGTGATGTTTCACTCCCCCACTGTGGAAAATCCAGATCTGTTTCACATGGCAAGTGCTGGATGGGGCTTGGAGCAACCTGGGATAGTGGAGCGTGTCTTGTCTATTTCAGGAGATTGCAATTTCAGTGTTCCTTCCAACCCAAGCATGTGTCCCGCTTGAAATGTTTTAAATGTCTAAATTCTGAGCCCCTGTGCAACACTGAAAGTGCTGCTTGTTCAACATTTCTGCAGCTTCTGTCCTCTGGGGCCACTCAGCACAGACACATTTGGGATGAGTGCATTATTGCACAGGAAAATATGCAGGAAAAAATATTGAATTCAGTTAAGTTAATCATGTCAGGTTAGTTAAATATGTGCCTAAATGTTGGTGGAACCACCATGGAAAGGCAGGACTGGAGAAGATCCAAATGAAGTGGTAATAACAGAACTTTTTGCTGCTTGCTTTTTTTTTTCCCATAACTACATCTTTCTTTGTATTTTTTGAAACACATGTAGGATGCACAGAGGATGTTATCACATGGATCAGAGTTCCCAGTGCTGTCAGAGAGCAATATTTGAAGTAAGTTTAAGGTTTATTGAGGCTCTTGGCCAGCTTGTGGTGCTCACCTGGCTGAGAGAAGCTGTAGGCCAGGACAGCCAAGGTGAGAGCAGCATTCCTAGGGAATTCAGTGAAACTAGACAGAGGGAGAAATTGTTTCTATTGCAATCCTGTCGCCTGTGGTTCTTTCAGGGGATTGTGCATGTGCAGAGCACAGCCTAGGACAGCCCAGATCATAGCCAGGGCCTCCAAGCATGGCCAAACCAAGCATAAATAACAACTGCATAAACAGTGTCAGAGATCAGATCATTCCTTTAGAAACCAGGACATACTCAATAATACCTGTGTCGTGGTTCACCAGATGCTTTTGACATTGTTTTTTTTGTTCCTAGATTTTAAACTTCATTTTCTATGCTGCAGGCTGTTATTTAATAACCTTTGTCACTGCATTTGCTAAAACTTTCTGCATGGAGGCAACATAAACTGCAGTCTGACTTACAGTAATATCAGAAATATATTTATGAAACAACAGTAAAACTCTGGCCTTGGGCTAAATGCAGGAAATTGTGGGCTTTCTCTGGAAATCCTGGGAATGTCTAAAAGCCCTTTTTGCCTCTTTGTCACAAGAAGCCCTCAGCAGCTAATCTGACCTGTCTGCCTGTCTGGAAGGGCTGCAGGGGTCTCTGAGGAGGGTTTGGAGATGCAGCAAAGGGCTCTGAATGCTGTGCAGGGAAAGCTGATCTCGTTTGGGCAGGATTTGGTGAGCAGTGGAGAAGCAGTGGTCACAGCTGTGGGAACTGGGAACAGCAGAATGGAAAAGTGCCAGGAAGGGAAAAAAGCCCCACCAAACCACTTTGTTCAGGTCATTCAATGTAAGTGAGGAAGAATAATCATCTTCCTTGGGTAAAGTCAAGTAGCCTTATTTATCTGCCTATTAGGTTAGTAATTGTTCTGGCTCACACCATTTAAACTCTTTATTGACTCATTATCCTATTGCTAGTTGATCATTAATATTTGTGTCTATGTCATTGTACAGCTGGGTGGTTTCAAGCAGATGGATTAAAGCCAAAAGGTGCTCTTTTTAAATTAATTCTTTTTTTTTTAATCAATTAAAGAGCCATAATTGCAGGTAGCAAGGAACCTTATAACTAATTCAAATTGCTGTGGTCCTCTGCTAAAGGAGCTGTCTAACATTTTTTAGTGCATATATATGTCCAACAGAAACTTTAAATACCATTTTGATAACTCAGAGTACAAATAAGGACTCTTACAACAAGACAGCTGACCTGTTCTTTTCAGACTGTCTTGCTACATCATTCTCCCCCATTACAGCAATTAACTTAGTGTAACAACATATAGTACACTCCAGTAAAAATGATAAGTAAACATACTAATCTGTCATTGGTTTCATGTGACTGAAGCTGTCCTGACCTCCTAAAACTACATTTGCTGCATTATTTCTCTTGTTTTCAGCTGAATTCTGCTGTGCAGTTATTTGAGTTAGTGTTTGTGAGAGCAGCAGTGTAATTGCTGCCAGCAGAATTTGGCTGGGTTTCTGTTTGTGATGGCTGCAGAGGTGTTTCCCTCTTGTTTGTTTGTTTTTAGCTAACAGTAGAATCAGATGGAGCAGAAACATGGCCAGAGAAGCTGATGGACCCTGAGGAAGGTGACATTCAGTAACCTGCCAGTGCTGGAGAGACCCTCCTGAGCAAGGCATCAATAGTTGGTGTAACCTGTGGTGCAACATGTTGTATAACTGCTGGGAATGCTTTGTTTATTGCTGATTTACCTGCAGCCCTGATGAATCCTACCTGTGAAATATTGAAGGATTCAGTGTGCACTGAGAGGGGTTGGTGGCCTGGAGGCTGAGGAGGTGAATCACAGGAGTGTTTGTTGAGCAGAGCAGAGCTTGTATCCTGTGCTCAAGGGATAAAGTGAATTTGGATCCTTTTTTCTCATCCATACTGTGGCAGCCAAGCACTCGTGTGCTAAAGGGTGTTGGCACCCCTGGTTTAACCCCTGGAGCCAGGAATGTCTTTAAATTCTCAGGAACTGTTATCTTTGGGTGAGGATATTACAGCAGTGGATGGCTAAAAAAGCCACAAGTGGCTCAATAAGATGATTTATCCCTTTGAAACATTTAAGACATAATGTTTGTCGATTGTTTCACTTAACTGTGGCACATCTTTGTTGTTGTTTTGTGAAAGTTACGTGAACCCCACCCATCTCTTCCCAGCGTGTGCAGCTCGCTGGCAGATGCTGCGGGGCAGATCAGAAAGCCCATGGACAAGATCAGAAAGGCCATCGGTGACTTAAAGGCTTCTCCTGGAGCCGGCCCTGACAGAGCCTCACTGCCGTGCTGTTATTGTCTTAATCGATTTACACAGCATTGACACGAGGTGAACTAGCTGCCTTTTATCTTACAAATAGCAGGGAGCTGGTCCCTTACAAGACAGAAGGTGGTTAAACACCCATAAAAGATGCTCAGCCTGTGCTCTGGCATTTGCATTTACAGCTGTGTGCTGATAGTGTGGCCATTAGCATATCCATATGAAAAGCACACAGTAGTTGGACGTTTACAACATCCTGTTGTTGGGCTGGGATAGTGCATCTGTTAGCACAGCTTTGTGCAGAGCCCTTGAAAGGGGCAGCGGAAATCTGGGGAGCAGGGAGGCTGGGGAGCAGCTGGACAGTCCTGTTAAAATAAAATACCTGGAGAGTCTAACAAGGAGAAGATTGTGAGGAGAACAAGCGGAACTGGGACTGTAAAACAATTCAGGGTGTGGGGGTTCAGAGGAGCTGGGAGCTCACAAAGAGCCTTTTGGAAGTGTGTGTGCCACGAGGAGTAGGGAATCTTTGTTGTCACAGCAGATAACGTGGCTTAGCACAGGCTGTGCAGATGTTCAGAGTTCCAAGGCTTGCTGTGCCTTGAAAATGAGTTGTTCTTCCTAGAAAGAGACCTTCAAGTAAAGTATACGGACTCTTGTGTAAATATCTGTTAATCTGTTTTTGTACTTTACTCTCTTTGCACTTTCTACCTAAAGAAACCCGGGTGTCACTGGCCTCCTGAAGCAGCAGACACACAAAAAATGAAGATTTTCTGTATTGTCATGTCTGCTGTTCCCTGGCAGAGCCAGAAGGGGATCCAGGAATTGATCCTCAGTGGGGTCAGAGTTGTCCCAGCTGCACTCCAGTCTGTAACATTAGCTGTGGTCTCAGTTTTCTGAGAGCAGTGGGTGTTCCTAACCAATATTTGCTTTCCTAATCAGCAGTGTTCATTATTTCTTTAAAAAGATTTGCTTCCCTGAAGTTGTGGGTGCTCACCTGCTGTCTGCACAAATTGCATGAGTCAGTGCTTGCATTTTTGGGGTTTACACATCATTAAGCTTTAGGGTCTCAGAAACAGAATTCCTTTTTCACAGACAGGTGCTGTTTGTGTACAAAGTGAGAACTCAACCCTGTCAAAGAAAACTTGTTTTTGAATGAATTTTTAATGGAGTAATTAGCAGCTCCATAGAATAGTTTGGGTTGGAAGCAACCTTAAAGATGATGTACCCCTCTTTTTGCACAGAATAAAAGCTATTGGACTATCATTCACTGTGTTGTCCATATTTTTTTTTCTTAATGCAAATAAATATATCCCAGACCTGTTCATGCTAACTGAATCCCCAAAGATCTGTTTTGTTTTTTTTTCTTGACAGCTCCCAAAGTGGAGATTTACCAGCTATTTAAGGTCTGCCAGAGTTTACTTATTGAACCATTTGCAATGTGGTTAAAGTCTTTTAGGTGTAATACATTGAGCTGATTTGATAATCTACAGCCTTAAATGCATCTTGTAACTGAACTTAATGGACCAGAGAGATTTTTCTTATATTCTGCTTTGTGCTTCCTTTCTGCAGATTCCCTTCAGAAGCACGTGTTTTTTTTATTAAATACTAAATTCTAGATTTTGCTGTTGTGGCATATTGCTGCCTACAAATCTGTCTTCTTTGCTGTTCAGGGAGATGGACTATGATTTATGGTGTTGGATAATTTGTGCAGTAATTCTGGTATCCAGCTGTATTCAATGGCCTTTGTAGAGAATGCAGGACAAAATAGGCTTTGTGTTTGTTTCTATCTGCAACTTCCAGGATTTCTTTCCACCTCTGAAAAATTCTAAGTTACCAAAATAGCTAAATAAAGACATTGGTGGGTTTTTAAGGTTTGCTTTGAGCTACAATTTAGTGATTTTTTTTTTCAGGTTTTACTGTCAAACAGTTTCAAAGTGGTGTTTCCAGAGTCTTTACTTTTATAACTGTACCCTTCCTTATGTCACCCTTGCCCACCCTTAAGTAACATTGGCCTTTTCTTGTGGCTCCTTCATGTGTGCTTATTAATCTGCTTTTATTCATGTGCAAAGGTAATGCCCTCCCATCTTTTTTAATCCCTTTTCCAATCCCTCCTTTGGATTGCCTCCAAATTATCCCCTTCTATATTTAGAGAGAGGTGAGCCATCTGGGGCTGGAGAGGAAATTGTGCTCAGGAGATAGCAGATGTAGAGATGAGTTTCAGGCACAGGAATGTGAGAGGGACTGGGGCCAAAAAGTGCCATGTGTAAGGATTTGTCAGGGCAGCCTTGCTGCAGGGAGCAGAAAGTTGGATCACCAGAGAACCAGGGATTTAATGAGCCTGGCTGGACTCAGGGCCAATGACAGGACATCAGTGAAGGGAAACGCCAGGAGGCCAGGGGACAAAAGTGCCATCAGAGATGTGACAGCAAGATTGAAGCAGTTTGGATGTGCTGTGATGGCAGAAATCAGGGGAACGGAAAGTTTTGGGCACTGGGATAGAGAAGGAGAATCCTGGAGTTTTATCCACAGTCCTCTGATTCCATTGCACCCACCAGGTTAAAACACACCAGGGAATTCAGTGTTTGCATGGAATTAGGAGAGGTTTGTACCATGTAAGAATGGGCAAAGGCACTTACGGCCTCCTTCAGGCTTCTGAAATAATGCCTTTGCCTGTTGTTATTGCAGAAGCTGAAATAGCCACTGGAATGACAGGAATACAGATTTGCAGAGAAAATACAGCACATTTTTGCCAAAAATACACTTTTTAAGCAGAGAAAATCTGCTTTCCTCCCACTAGGCATTTCCACAGCTGGACCCCAGAAGGGATTATTGCTCTGAGCCAGGAAACCCTTTGGGATCCTCAGGTGTGTGTGGTGCTCCCAGGGATGTTCTGGGAAAAACCTGCAAGATCAGGAGAGGTTTTACCTGGAGCACCAGCACCCTGGCCCTTGCAGGGAGCACTAACATGAGCCCTGCCCAGGTGGGAGGATGGTGTTGCTGCACAAATCCTGCTTTTGCTTCGTGGTTTGGTTGCAGGTGCTGTTGATTCCCTGTGTTTCAGACAAGGTATCAGAGTGCTGAGTGCTTTACCCTGAAGCACACTTGTATTTGTCCACTGATGCAAAAGAGTCAAATAGCAAAAGTGCTCAGCATGCATTCTTTTAAATTAAAAAAAAAACCAAAAGCAGTCTGAAAAACCAAAAGCAGGATGAAAAGCCAATTCTGGAAATTTCATGTAGCACATTTCCAAACCCCTTTGAAATTGATGTTGAACAGTCTCTAAGCTCAGGTTTGTTGCCTCTTCCAGGGTTTTGCTTTCTGCCCCACTGTCCATCTGCACAGGACCTCTGGTTGTGGGCTGGACTTTCCCCCTATTCCTCAGGAAAAACCTTCACTGCAAAAGACAGTGGGAAGAGATGGGAAATCTGAAGTTTAGCCTTATACCTTTTCCTTAGTTGCTTCAGCCATGTGCAGGATAATGTGAATTTAAGTTTGATGATTCCCAGTCCAGATTCCAGGACCATTGCTTTTCCTATGGGTGTCACAACCTTTACATCATCTGAAAGAACAGATTTTGTGTTTTATGTGCCCAAGGGCTGCCCATAAAGGTTGGCAAGGGCAGTTGGCTGAGTCTGCACAAGGTCAGTGAGGATGTCCAATAATTGTCCTAACACTTTACCTGTTATGGAACAATAATGAGAGTTTTTTCATTATTTTCGGGTGAGTGAGCCTGGCAGATGCTGACAGCCAGCAGATGTGTAAAGTTCGAGGTGATTTGTAAGGGACTGGCTCATCTGACGCATGGTAATTGCATTGTGGGACATTGTCACTCAGCCCCGTGTCCTGCTCCACACAACGAGGTAAAGGTCAGTTCAAAGAGCTGCTGAGGCATGGGGGCAGCTCAGGGCTGAAATTAAACCCCTCACATGCTCCTCTCCCCTGGGCAGGTGCTCACGGCGTGCCTGGAGCCAGGTGGGTGCCCCAGCTGTAGATTTAGGGATCATTTGGGTGACCAAGTGGTTGTTTGGATCTGGAGTGGGTTTAAATCCCTCCTCTGGTGAGGCTGGTGTGGTAGCTCAGTGCTCATCTGTCCACTTTTAATTTGGGGTTGGAAGTTTTTTTTTTGTGACTTTTTCCTTCAGTGCCTGTGTGCTGTGGCAGCTCCCTGGCAGAGCAGGCAGTGGCAGCAGAGCCTGTGTGACACACAGCTGGAGGGGACAGTGCCTTTCCATCTGCTCCCTGCTGCCATCTCTCTTCTGCTATCCCCTCCAAGGAGGGCTCTGACAAGTTTCTTTTGCCACTTGAGCTGAGCTTGGCATTTGTCACACCCTGAAAGGTCAGGAGCTGCTCTGCCTCACTCAGGTGAAGCTCCCCTGTTCCTGCTCTTGGGCATTAGGAGTGGTGTGAGCAGTGATGTTGGAAATGGAGTGGATTTGTTTGATGCTGAGCCTCCCAAACAGGGAGGGAGAGGCAGCCTTGGGATGTCTTCAGCTCCCTGGACCATGCTGGGTCCCTGCAGCATGGAGAGCAGTGCTGCCTGTCCATGTGCTCTAATCAGGATCGATTTTCCTGGTGCTTATGGAATATGAGTGGGATCCTTATCATGGGCATGATGTGTGGAAGTCAGCTGAAGGCCTGATTGACTGGGTTTTCCTGGGTGTGCCCGTGCTTGTGTAATGGACCTGCTGATAAATCTGTAACATGCTGCAGATCTTGATAAAACGTGTGTCGTGTATTTCATCTCCTGCTGCCTCATTCTTCTGCACTTGCAGGTACCTAATCCCTTGCTCTTTATCTTATAAGACATCACATTACAAATCTTGTTCTTTATTCTTCTCCTGACATCCCCACACTTGCCAGCAGTGGAAATTGCAGTTCCTTGCCTTGCTTTGCTGGGAGTGTGAGCAGTGAGTCAATTCAGAGGCTGGAGGTTTCCCTTGAAGCTTTGCAGCCCTGGAGACTCACTGAGCAAAGCATGACACCTGTGAGACACAGACCTTCAAGCCACTTCTTTTAGTCTCTCCATGTACAAAACCTGCCAGACCAGGGAGACTGAATGAGAGTTTTGCATTAAACATGATTTGAGCCAGGTTTTCTCCCATGCAGAGCTGTTGGTAAAAGCTCTCCCTCATTATTTAAGCTCTGAGTTAGTTGTTTGCTGGTCTGCAGGCTCTGCTCACCATTCCTGTGCTGAGCATCCAGGGATGGATTCATCCCTCTGTGTGTGTGTGTGATACTGAATGTTCAGTTGGGTGTGTCTGTTCTGTGCAGGATTTGGCAGAGTTTACAGGGAGCTTGTCAGAGATGCTAACTGGGAAGGTAAAGGGGACTTTTCATTGGGAAGGTATTTTTGTAGAAATAAGTCTTCTCTCGAGTTTTGGGGATTTTTGTTTCATTTAGTGTTCCAGGATATTTTCAAGAGTCCTTTTCATGTGTCACCAGAGGACTCCCATATTTTTTGTCCAGCTTGGTCTAACTCTTAGACCTGATCCTAAGCATTTCCTGAGCTCATTTGTTGGGGTGGTAAGTGCTGGTTGCCACGAAGGCATGAAGCAGTCTGGGATGTGTCCAGACTCCTCCTGCTTTGCTCAGTCCTTTCAGAAGTGTCACTCTGCTTTTCATCCAAAGTGCTGAGAAAGAAGTGAAGTTTGTAGTACAGGAAAACTGAATCTGTGCTTTCACCAAGCTGACCTGTGAGGGTGCTGATTTCTCTGTTCAGGTCTCTGGTTGGTTTTGTCCCTGGATTCATTATGTTGACCTTTAGAAAGAGAAAAAGCAGATTCTAATTCAACAAATGTCTGCTTTCAGGCAGTTGTGAATCATGGGATTTTTTTTTCCTTAGGAGTGTGCAGGGAGGCTTTGCATTTAGAGTATTTTTTTTTTAACTGTGGCACACTCTATTAAAGTTTGTTGTCATCCAAATTACACTGCTTTGCTTTTTAACTCCAGCTGAAACCGTGTCTCGAATAACAGATGTGGAATATTGTCATCCCACTGTCACACCAATTGTTCATTGTTCTGAGAAGGTCACATCATAATTCATTAACAATAATTATTCCCTGGGTACACCCTGCACTTCTTCACTCAATTGCTTCATTAACTTGAGAGTGAATCTCACATTCAGTGCTCCAATCAATGAAGATATATTTATAATGTACAAGTGGATGCTATTAGTTACAATATATTAACTGCCTAATTTAAAAGAGAAAAGCTATCTTTATGAAGGGCAATTAACCACTAAGTGTAATTGATAATTCACATATCTATGATTAGGAAAGACAAATAATAAGAAAGAAATGAATCACCAGCATTATTAAAGAAGACACTGGTGTGCAGTTTTGATGAGCAGAAGGGGCTCTCTGGATCAGGACCAGATTTCCAAGAATCGTTTGATGGAAAGTTCATCATCAGATCTGTTGTCTTGAAGATCAGTGCAGGGACTTCCTTAATAGAAAATTCCTTTTTTGTTTTGATAAAAAGAAGAGTCCTAATATTTTTATAAGAATTTATGAGCCTGGTTCCAGACTTACCTAAGTATCTGAATCTGCATGTGCTCAGGTTCTCAAAGATAATTATGCACAAATTCACATGGAAACTGACAAAAGTAGATATTTTCATGTGTTAGAGGAGCTGAGTTAAAGTCCCTTCGACAAATGTTTATTTTTTTTATTAATTGTGGTACATTTTCAGTGCTTCTGATTTTCTGTGGCCACTTTGAAGTACATTGAGTCTCCAAACAGTTGACACCTCATCCTTTGGGAAGTGTTTTTTTTGGGGACATCCACCAGCTTGATAAACAAAGCTGCTCAGAGGCAGAGGGCTTGCAGAGGATTCACAGAATCACAGAATGGTTTGGGCTGGAGGGGATCTTAAAGATCATCCCATTCCACCCCCTGCCATCATCCCACCTTCCACCATCCCAGGCTGCTCCAACCTGGCCTTAGACACTTCCAGGGATGGAACAACACAACTTTTGCAAAGTACCAATCCACAGGAGCCATGTCCTTGGCTCTGGACATTCATGGATGTGTTTTCCTCTCCTGAGAAGCCATTTACCTGTAAACATTTATTAATTAATCACTTAAAGTGCCAGATTTTTCAGGATTACCCACCAAGTAACAGCGCAGGTGTTTTATGAGAGTGACTGGATATATATATGTGGATATATAAATGTGACTGGATCCACCCTGTAACAGTGGTGGTGTTTTTTG